>JANIPN010000003.1:53845456-53858648 GCA_027478595.1 Erythroxylum anguifugum
AGTTTATGCCCTCCAAAAAGTTAAAAATGAAATTGAATTCAGTTCGCATGAAAAGAAGAATCAATTGACTATAGATATATATTTTAGGAAAGCATAAAATTGAAATAAAAATTGTTTAGGACGTGCTTTATTTTATGAATATATATGTAATTTTCATACTTATTTAATAAATTATTATTTTATATTTTCAGTGGGCCTCAAGGACTTTTTTTAAAAACGATTATCTTATGCATTTAGCAAGGTTATTATTTTATCGTACTGGCCCAAGTCGGGACTGGAGAAAATTATTATTTAATCGAGATTATTAATTTATCGAGGTTTTACTGATAGATAATGTACTAAAGGTATATAGTGTTTGAGATATCTAATACTTATGAAGTATTAAAGATATCCATTATTTTATGTGGGACTTGATATTTCAGTTCATTTATGTAGGTGATACTTATGAAGTATTAAAGACAATCATTTTAGGGTGATACTTATGAAGTATTAAAGATATCCATTATTCTATGTTGATTTAGAAGTAAATCCTAGTTAAGACATATTTTACTCAGAATAATATTAATTTGAGTTTAGAAAGGTCCAAATGTAGCACTAATTGCTAACCAAAGTATAATACTTTTTCATTGAGTGAAAATAATTATTTGGATCAAGAAGTTCTTTAATAAACTTTGTATAGTTCCTTACATTGTTTAGATAATAATGTACTATAGAAAATAAAACCATTAGGCATGTCAAAAGTGCTAAGGTTTCATCAAAGATTTATGTGCATAATTTAGGTAGTTTCTCTTAATTATGATGATATTTGAGATGAAAGTTGTAAGATTCAAATAAGTACTCATTATAAAGGATCATGTAGAATTCTCTCATTAGATCATTGTCCTAGTAACATGATTGATTTAGTACAAGTGGGAGATTATATGTTTATGTCCTATTCTGCTGATTATAGTTTAGTGACATAAATAGATGTATATGATAAAGTCTATAGGATAAATGTACATTGCAAATAAAATTATAATGAGATTATAATTATGATATTCATATTGTATTTATGCATTATCCCTAATTTTTTCTTAGTCATTATTTTATTAAAACTAGAAATTAATAAAACATAAAAAGACTTGTGCATATTATGCTTCTTCCTTATGAAAAAAGTATTTGATCTTATAAACTAAAATATGGAGATGCTTAAACAAATATGTGGATGCTTGTTAAAGAAAAAATTCACTAAAATGATATGAAAGTTTTCATTTAAAAATTACTTTTATGTTTATGAAAATTCTCATTATGATAATTGTCTAAGTGATCATTTGACTTGAGATTTTTAAAGTAACTCACATAAGAATTGCTACGTTTTGATACTATTTATGATCTATTCTAGTTAAGATAACTTAATTGGTTGTTATTAAATATTGTATGAACTATATGGAGGTAGTTGAGTAATCAATATAGAAATTATCACCCTAAAATGATTAGAAAAATATTCCATTGTTCAATTATTATTGATCCAAAAAATCCTTGACCAATGTAGAATTATACTTTGATAATCATTTTCAAATATTATTAATAAAATCAATTTTTAATAGAGAGAATAGATATGATCTGACTCAAATAGAGTAGATATTAATTTCATATTTTATCAATAATTAGAACATTGTATAGTGAAATGATTGAATTATATGAAAAAAATAATTTACGAAAAGATTAGTTAAAACTACTTTGACATTTATAAATATTTGGAGGGTCATGAGGTCTTGCTAGGTGTCAATTTTGATCTTAGGATAAAATTTGTTTTATCAGAGAATTAAAGATGAAATAAATGAGTTTAATTTATATAATGTTAAATGATTTAGGATTATAATTTATATTCATTGTAAACATATTTAGGAGCCTAATGGGTTACACACAAAGAAAATATTGAAGAGAGAAAATATGTTTTAATCAAGTTGAACTTGACTGTAAAGTTTAAGAAATTTTATGATCAAGTATGTGATATTAAAAAAAAGGACCAATATGATATACTGGATCTTTTTAGGTCCGATTAGTACTTAATTAATATTAATTTTACTTTTAATTAATGTTTAATTGAAATTAAAATTTTATTTCAATTAACGTACTATAAGATCCAAAAGATATTATAATTATGTTTCGAATCTAAGAGAGTTAACATTTCTTACCTAACCCTTTTTAAATCATTTGTAAAGTTCACATTCTTTAAATATTGTTAGAAGTTACATATGCATGCAACTACAGTGGTTGAAATAAATTAATTTTATAAACCATTCAAGAGAAATGTTAAGAAAAAGATCAATTTTTATAATAAAGTACAAATTATAATAATGCTTTATTTAGTTTTGTAGAATAACCATTTTATAAATTTTAAAATAATATTGATTTTTAAAAATTAAACCAAAAATTTCTATATTTATTCTGGTGAACTAAATTTCGTCCACATTTTCCAACATTTAACTAATTAATGACCCGACAATTAGCTCTGATCTCTCCAGCTTTACCCGTCAAAACACCTAGTTGGCCCATCTTTAACATGGCAGCAGCGAATTTCGTTTTCCAAAGCATAGGATCCCTTGCATTTAGATTCACTTGGCTAGCCGTCGCGGCATTTGTCAAAAGTGTTTGATCTGATACAAACAAGCCTCGGTTTGCAAGGATATTAACGTAGTAGCCAGAATCTAAAATGGTTGGACTTATAGGGTCCATTGGAACCACTGAGTTGGGATCTACAGTACCACTTTGTGATTGTGGGCACTGCTGCTTTAGCATAGCTGCATACATGGCATCTAAAGTTGGATCTTGCCTGATTGTTTGGCTGAAGTTATACAATCTATTACTGAAAGAAGTGCAGTGCGATCGACCAATGGTGTGTCCTCCTACAAATAAACAAAAATACCCAACATTCACATGTAAATAGTTATACAATTTACAGTTTCCCATGTAGTTATTATCAAGGAATCTATCTTCTACGAAAATAATGCAAGGTATAGCCAACTGTACCAGAAAGGGTAACCATTTCTTCTTGCGAGAAACCCTTGTTTGCGAAGAATTGAGTGAGTTGGTTGACATTGAAGGAAGGGGGAGGCAAGTTGGTCAATGTTTCGGAGGCCAGAGAAACTCTGCCGTCTCTTCTTCCGGCAGGAACATCATAGCCAATTCCACCGGTCTGTATATTAATTGGATCAGATTATTGCATGCAATGATTCAGGGAGGCATATTTGTGTGGTTAATTTAGTTACCATCTCGATGCTGTCTCTGGCCGCAAATGCAAGGATGTCAGCACAAGAAACAACGCCTTTACATACGGCTTCAAGCCTAGCCTTTGCATTATCAATGACTTGGAATCCTCTTAGACTTGGATTATTGACTGGAGAGTCCTTTTCTGCTTTGTTCGAGGAAGTGGAGTCAATGAGCACGGATGCGTCACAACCCTGCATGTAGATAGAGTCCGAGCATGTACGTATATTAGTTATATTTCTTTTTGTTGATCGTCATAACCACTCCATCTCAAACAAAAACTTTTTTCACTGCCATGCAAACACTAGAATATGAATAATCTGCGCATATGTAAGAACACACAATTAATATACCCTGATAAAGCAGTCATGAAAGTGCATTCTGACAAGGCCAGCAGCCACTCCTGGATCTCTCATAACCCCTTCTCTAACAGCATCTTTCACAATTATCTCAGCTAAACCGCATGGCTGGCTATAATACCCAACTTCAAGTTGAGAATTAACGCCTATTTGGCAGAACCAGAGAATCACAAAAGCCATACCTAGTTCCTGTGGACACATTTTTTTCCACTAATATTATACACTTCAAAGATCTACATGTAACAAGTTATTACAAAGTCTATTTATAGTTGGAGAAATGCTATAGTGTCTAACCACATCATCATTAACAAATTGATAATCAAAGGGAACATAGGTTATGAATCGATTGCGGAATTAGTGTAAGACCACAGGGGTTGGAATATCGTACGCGTTGCTACTTGTAGAGAAAAGTGGACTATTAGTAGTGTGAGTATCTCAAGCAGAAGAAAAAGACAACTGGATTTGGTTTCTTGTCTACTTACTATATCTTGATGGTCTAGATTTTCAATATAATACTGGCCACAAGCGACAATATTTTAGCGGAATCACGGGTAAATTGGAGGACCCAAGCTGGCTCAAAATGCAGGCAAGCAGATTTTGGCGAGAGTAGTTAAAGTTGTGTACATAGATGTCAATGTAGTCTAAATCAAGAGCGGCGTGAAGGGGATAAAAGAGCTATGGGGCAAGTTAAACGATACCCTGAACAATCTTCCTGCTTATATTTGTGAAAAAAATGGATATATTTTATTTCGAATATATTGATTAAATTGGATTCCAACCATGTAATCATAACTTTCAAGTTTACCAGATGAAGTTGTATGGAGAGTACAAAAATAGAAGTAGAAATTTATAATGAGTTTCTTTCACCGTAGTTTGAGTTTGGAAGTCTCATTCAGACAAGGGTTATTGGTGATGGTGGTACAAACTAATAAAATAATTAGCATATAATATAGTGCCTACAAATCAGCAAGGAAGTCACTGGGTCCGCCGGTAAATACCTTAATCTAAGACTAAAAAAATAGGAAGAGACTAGTTATTAAAAGGAACTTAAAATTCAGACTGCCATTGTTAGGTCCTACATCCTTTTTATTAAGTTGGATATGATTTTTCTTAATTTTTGATCCTACATTAGGTATCCCGGCTTAGCCAGACTAATCCTAAGCCCCTACGACTCCACCTCAAGAGCCTAGAGGATATAAATCTGGAACCCTAAGATCCCTCAGGTTCTTACGTAGCCTGTATACTTCTGCGCACAAAGAGTCTTCACATACTTAATTGTTCAGCTGATGATTGATCACCGGCTCCCCCTGCTCAACATCAGATTCCCATCAGCCCCCTGGGCACAGCTCCTTGATCAGATCAATTAATTGATCCACTGTGATATTTTTTTTATTACATTAGGTATCCCGGCTTAGCCAGACTAATCCTAAGCCCCTACGACCCCACCCCAAGAGTCTAGATGATGTAAATCTGGAATCCCAAGATCCCTCAGGTTCTTACGTAGCCTGTACACTTCTGTGCACAAGGAGTCTTCACATACTTGATTGTTCAGCTGATGATTGATCATTAGCTCCCCCCTGCTCAGCATCAGGTTCCTATCAGCCCTCAGGTTCCCTAGTAGCTCCAACTCTCACACTGCCGCTGAAAGCGAGGCGTCCGTAATTGATTCGATCAAGGAGCTGTGCCGAGGGAGCTAGAGGATCATCAATAGGAACATGCTTATTTCTCCTCATTTATAGGGGAGAGTCTTAAGTGAGAAATCTGGACCAATTGATCCACCCCGCGTTGTCCACTGTGATGTATTATTGTTATTATGCAAGACAGCTTCAAACAGCAAAAATCCTTAGACCTGGAGTCTGGTCTATACAACTCACCGTGTTATGATTATGCAATTTAATTAAAAATATGGTCATTTAATCTTTTTCTTTTTGTCATTAAGTTACATACTGTAGATGTGATGTTGGAGAACTCCGAAGATTCCGTAACTAAACTTATCAATGACAAAACATTAATTTTTAATAGTACAATAATGATCATGTTTATAAAAACAATAATAGTACTGAAAATTGAATACTTAATACCAAGTAGATAAAGCCAAGTAATTGAGCTGTCCTCGATTGCTACTTTTCTAATTTGCTGCTCATGATTGGCCTAACAATGTAAAGGTAAACAGTTTACGCTATTTAAAACTCACCTCTACATCTTCCATTTGACATATGTGTCCATGACCATAAAACGTGTTCATACTTGACTTTTCCTCCCAGGAGTTGATTCCGTGCAAAAAGATAAATGAATGACGGTTCAATGCAAAAAGATAAACATCACCGGCCGGTGCGTCTCATAGTCCAGCTTGGATGCCGACACGGGCATCATCTTGTTCAATGTTTTAAGGTTATTCATCAGAGAAGCGAAAGATTGAAAAGACTAGTATTTTGACAACCCATATACGTACAACACGTTGTCAAGTGAGCTAAGCTATGTTAAAATAGGACGATGGTCTAGAAACAGTAACACAATGGATCCTTACTGCTAGTCTTCTGTTAGCAGATGTAACTACAGCTATTCGTGAGATGTTCAGCAACCAAATGAATACCCTAAGAAGCAGATGTAACAGCTGGCTGAGATTAGACCGTGATTTACCTCCCTCGCACAATATCGAGCTGGAGTGTAGGGGCACCTAGAGTGAGCGTTTCACCTTTTGAGTCCAAGAGTCCAAGAAAATCGCACACATTTAAAAGAACTTTAAGTGAGCTTAAAAAGCTTTTTGCATGGGCAAATGTGCCAAGAGTGTAACACTTTAACACGACACTCAACTTTAGGCTCCAGATCTACCAAGAACTTGAATAAACGGAGATAATACAAAAAAGTATCTAATTTGCTATCCATAACTTGAACAAGCTTTTCAACTGCTTGTATGAGCTTATGGATCCTTTCAATAAGCTCCTCTACGTATAAATAAACTTTTATAACTTCTTTTATGCTATTATCATCTTTTCGCATCTTTCTAAATGTGTGAATCTCTTAACGAGTCAGAATAACTTTACGTTTATAAACTTCTATTAGCAAGCTGGAGGAGAAGTTAAGAGTTATCCATAGAAATCTTATTGGGCCCCGTCAAAAGCCCAGTAAGCAGATTTGCCTAACACTAATAAGATTCCATTTTCTTATAAAACTTTAGTTCATTTACCTAGATCTTTTATTGGACTTATTTATTATCTTTAATTCATATCAATTTTAATTTTCTTAATCTTAATTTATACAAATTCGTAATTAATAATTGTTCAATAGGAATTTTAACACCAACATTCTTCGAATTGGACAAATATTAATTATAATAGCTGTAATGAAAATGAAAATAATAAAAATGGCTAAGAAAGTCAACGTAATAATAAACCAAAATAAAACAATTGACCTAAAGATGATAAAAGTCCATCATTCAATTTCGAAAGGCTTTCAATACTGAAAAGTATCAAATGCATGTGTCATTATACAACACGGATCTAATACAATCACATATATTTAATACCTTATTGAAATAAATGAGAAAATAAAGTGTGTCAAACTATAATGATATCTGTATGATTTAAAATGTATCATTGTTTCATTTGTTGGTCTCAATATACTAAACTACATTAGAGAAATTTATTTTCTCTCATTTAATGCTAAACTGTATTAGAAAAAATCTTATGAGAATAAACACTTATATCCCCCTATTTCTTATCAAATATGTAGATTTATCCATATATCTATATGTGTACCGAAGACATAGATTCAAGGTCAATCTATATATGCCCATCGACCTTTAAAATGCTTATGATTGACACAATTTTTATAACTTTCACCTATATTATGACAATGTGTCACATATTGAATGACTAAACATAATGTGATGATCATTAATATACATATAAAATGCATATTCATAATACATGAAAAACAAAAACAACTGTATCAGGAGTCAAATACAATGATCCCTAACTTACAACATCTAAGGACTTCAATAAGCCCATACTATATACAAGTCTTATAAAATTGATTGGGCACAATCCTTTAATTAGTAGATTAGCTAATATGTGCTCAGTCTCTATATACTCCACTGTGATGTCACCTTTTGTGTACAAATTTCTTTACGATCAAATACTTGACTTTCAAATGCTTAAACCCTTTTATATTGTTTACTATTACTAAACAATATAATACATAGAGATTATCACATTACAACCGAATGGGTCTAACCTCATAATTAACCACAAACAACTTAAAATTAATTTCCTGAGCTAACCACCTGTGAAACAGCCCCATAGCATGCTACAAACTTTGCATACATAGTCGAGTAAGTCACCAGTGTTTGCTTGATAATCTTCCACGAAATAGCACCATCTGCCGATGTGGACTTCCTATTATTTGGACATATAGCAAAATCTGAATTCATATAACCAATGAGGTCAAGATTGTCGACTTTCTTGAATGTCAAAATAGAATCCTTAGTTCCCTTTAGATATCTCAAAACTTATTTGACTACATTCCAGTAGTCTATTCTTGGGTTAGCAAGATACCTACCCAACAGTCCAACACTGAATGCAATATCTAGTCTAGTGCACACTTAAGCATATATCAGGCTATAAACTACATTAGAATATGGAAACATTTTTCGTAGTCTCTCTTTCTGTATCATTCTTTGGACATTGTGTCAAAGATAATCTCTTACCATGAGAGATAGGTGTTATAACATGTTTACAATTGACTATATTAAACCTTTCCACTAGTTGCTCAATGTATGCACCCTTTAAAAGATTTAACAAGTTTTGTCTTGGTGAATATGAATACCGAGAAAAAAAGATGTTTCACCAAAGTCCTTCATTTAAAATGCTTAGCCAAAAGTTGCTTAACCTCATACAGAATGGTCAAGTCATTTGATGAGAACAAGATATTATCCATATATAATAGTATAAAAATAACCTTGCTCCCTTTTACTTTATAATACAAGCATCTTTCAACTTTATTTTTTATGAAGCCAAATGAGGTAATAATCTTATCAAACTTTTGGTACGATTGTCTGAAGGCTTGTTTCAAACAATATATGGATCTTCTCAATTTAAATACCATGTTAGCTTTATCTTGATCCTAAAATCCTTTAGGCTGCTACATATAGACCTCTTCACAAAGATCTCCATTCAAGAAAGCAATTTCGACATCCATCTGATGTAGCTTCATGCTGTAGTAAGCTATTATTGTCATTATCACTCTAAATGCATACTTAAAGGATATAGGAGAAAAGGTGGCATTAAAGTCAATTTCTTCTTTTTGAGCGAATCCTCTGGTAACTAATTGGGCTTTGAACCACTCAAATTTACCCTTAGAGTTGTTTTTGGTTTTATATATCAATTTACTACTGACAAGTTTACACTGTCATACCTTATTCTGCTTTATGGATTGCATCTCATCCCTCGTTGCATTCCATCACAACACCATATAAGGTCCAGAAATAGCTTATGTAAAAGTAACTGGATCTTCCATATGTCTAATATCATAGTCTTGTTTACTTAAATAGATTATAAAATCATATAATATATCAGGTCTTGTCACTCTAATGGATCTCATTAATTGAATTGGTTCAACATGTTCACGTACCTCAAGAACCTTAGTTTGTACAGTATGGGTTCCTGAACTTGTATTGGTATTATATTGAGATCTAGATCAACTAGTTTTGACTGTATGAGTGATGGACATAAAATAATTGTAGTATCCCCCCTTTTATCATCTAAAGACGAGAATGATCTCCCTCATTAAGATGAGATGGACCAGCCTCTTTATAGACATTAGGCTTCAAAAACTTAGGTGTTTGTGATTCCACTATTATAGATCTTCCATCTCTACATAAAATTTGTAACTCTTAGAGTAATCGGGATATCCAATAAAGTTACAACTAGTGGAAAAAATGTAATTTATTTTTAAAAGGATCATAAAAAAGTACCTTAGTAAGGGCAACCCTATATAGGACAATAAGTGAGGTTAGGCTTCCAACTTTTTCAAATTTCAAAAGGCATCTTTGAAACTGTTTTATTTGGGACTCTATTAAGTATGTAGAAGGTAGGCTTTATGGCTTCACCCTAAAGGTAATAAGGTAAATTAGTTATGCTCTGCAATGACCTCATCATATCCTTTTAATTATGATTCTACCTTTCAGCGCCACCATTTTGCTTAGGACTACCTAGCATAGTGAACTAAGCCGCTATTCCATACGATTATAAATATTTAACAAACAGACCTTTTTATTATCCTAAAACTCTATGTTTGACATAACATTCACCTTCATGGTCAGATATGACAATCTTAATTAGCCTTCCCAATTGGTTCTCCACTTCAGTCTTAATGATCTTAAATTTATAAAGAAATTCATACTTTTATTTAAGCAAGAACACATATCCATAACATGAATAGTCATCAATAATTGTTAGAAAATATCTTGAATTACATAATAAACCTGTATAAGATCCACATATATATCCCTATGTATGAGTTCTAATAAGTTAGAAGCAAGATTTGGCCATTTTTTTCTTTGTTTTGTTCAACTTACTCCTGCAACAGTCAACACATATTTCCATATCATCATAATCCAAAGTTAGGAGAATAATATCCTTTATTAATCTCTCAACCCTTTCTTTAATTTGTAAATGTAGCCTAATCTCTTATGCCACAATATGCATGACTTTTCCTTAACGAGGGGTTTCTAATAACTTATTCAGCAATATATGAAGAAACATATATCTTATTAGGGGCAAGACATATTCTATATAAACTATATAATAAGAAAGCCATTCCAATATTTTGCATCGAAAGATAATTTTACAATCAAATTTTTAAATAAAAATTATAACCCTCTTCATCTAAAATAGATACAAAGATCAAATTTTGTCTAAAATATGGTATATAGAATGTTTCATACAAAATAAGTTTGAACCATGTATCTAAGTTCAAACATACTTCCCTTATAGAGACTCATCCATTTCTTCGTTATTTCCTACCATCAGTTTTTCCTCTTCTTTATTCAACTTTATCTTTATCATGAATCCCTACATAATGGAATCAATATGGTTAGAAACTCAACTATCTAACCATCAAGAACTTAATGTGACTATAGCAACATTAGATTCATGTATCAAATAAGCCGAGAAGTTACATGATAGCTCCTGCCTTTCTTTCTAGATTTTATATTTCTGACATTTAGCTTCTTATGTCCCTTCTTTTATAGAAGAAACATTGAATACTCATATTAACTGGACCCTTAATTGTGCTGGACTGACCTGCATTTTTATGTGAAGGAAGTTTAGATTTCTTACTTTTAAACTTCTAAGGCTTCAGTTTTGTCTTTCCCTTGGTTGCTATTAAGGCTGTATGAGCTGGATTTTATTCAAAAACACACTGGGTAATTAATTGATTTATATCCCAAGCTTCATCCTAAGAATTATTTATGGTAACCAGAGTACCAAAATCTGATGGAAGAGTATTTAAATCTTAGTGCACACTACAAGCATTAGGAATATAAATGTTTAATATCTTCAGCTTGGTTTAAAAGTGGATCATCTTAATTATGTATTCCCTCACTCCCCCTACTCCATTATATCTCGTATAGTTCCTTTAATAAGGTACCTATTTCAGCATCAAATGATACCTTATACCTCTGTGAGACATTATTGAGGAAATATTTTGCTATGTTTGTCTTTGGAAGTCCACTCAGTAGATGGTCTATAATGGATCTCTTTATGGTCAAATAACACGTCCTGCTTGACCTTTCCCAAGTTGCATATGCTACTCTCTCAGCCTCTAAACTGATGGATGTGGGTGTTAGAGGTCTTTCCTTGATCATGGTCATACTAATATCCACCATCTCCAATGCAAGCCTATATCTTGCTTCCATTTCTTAAAGTTAAAACCAAAATGGTGACATTGTTATTATTTACAGAAAAGGTGTCCACAACATCGATAATGTAAATTATCAACATGAATGTCAAAGCCTCAAAACAATATATGTACTGAGCATCTTATCACAGATATCATAGAACACCTGTGGGTTGAATGTATAATACATGCAGGTAAGACCTCTATATAAAGGAGATCAAAGTATACATCATCAACTTTTATGATTTTATCATCTATAGGTGAGTAGATCATTTAAGAAATGGTTGTACTTTACCAAATGCCTTTATGCACTTCTCAATCTTATATAAGGCCAAAAATTGTAGGCAGAATAGCTAAACATGAGACTAGAAACATCCCTTAACATACAAACAAAATAGTCCAAATACTAACTCAAAAGGCTATTCTAGTGACTGCATTCTCATTAGAGCTTAAACTATGTTTTAAACACAAAGAGATACACATGTATGTTATCCTCACATTCATCTGTATGGGCATCAAATATGTGACAACATACTATTCATAAATGAAAAATCCTTATGTGCAATTTCATTGTAAGATTTTAGTGCTAAAAATATTATCAACAAACTTTATTTTAGAATAAATCAAAAAAATCTCAATCAGAGTGAGAATCATTCGATGCCAAACAATAAATGTACCATATAAGATAACAAAACTACATGTATCTCTTTTATTTCAAATCAAATGCATTAAAATTCACTCAATCATGGCTTTGATAACCTTATTTGATTTTTTGGAGTTAAACCTTATTTATTAATAATGAAATAAATCCAAAAAAATAAAAAAAATAAAATAAAAAATTCATCATTTCCAAAACCTGACCCAAAATACCTTGAGAGACCATTTTGTGAATTTTGAATGTTTTAGTTCAGTAGTGTTTTGATGTCAGCAAATGATGTCAGCATTACGTGTGCTACCAGATGAAACGTGTCGCATGAGGCATGAGTAGCTCACGTGCTAGATGCACACCGACCTTCATAATGCATGTTCTCTATACGCTAAACGTGCACAAACACGCCCACCACCTTTATGGCGCATGGAACACATGCACGATATGCGAAGATACATCAATGGCCTTAGGCATGTGCATATCATGCACTAGACATGGGTCCAACACACTTGAGCCTCCACACTAGTTATCCAATGAATGTATATCACACATGCCAGATGTTGAGCATGTCTCAAAAGCACCTAGGTGCTTCTGCATGGCCCCTTTACCTAGTCACTAGAAAAAAGGCAATTTCTAGTGATTTTTTTTGGTGATTTTAAGCCAGAAAATCACCTCGAATTCCATTTTTCTGCCCTATTTTTCTCGCAAAGCTTATCCAAAGTCAATCAAAAGAACAAACATGTAGTTTATATAAGCAAAAATAGATAAATTTCTCTAATTTCATTATAGATAACTGTTGGGCCCCGATTCGTAACAAGCATGTTTAAATTATTTTGAGGTTTTAGTATGATGATTTTTAATTTGGTTGGAATAAATTGAGAATTTTATTGAGTAGGATATGATCATTAAATGAAGGGATTTAGTGAAATTCGATTTGTTGAGAAATTATTATTTTGTGATGCATTGTTAGTATTCAAAGAATTATATGAATTGAGGGTCCTATGACTTTAGGGTATGGAGATTAAATGGAGAAATT
>JANIPN010000003.1:53870289-53884848 GCA_027478595.1 Erythroxylum anguifugum
GATTGATCAATAAATTATGAAATTGATTGAATGGCAGGTTATGAAAACAATTGCACAAATTTACTCATATTCTTTCTTAAGACATATAAGAATACCTAACTAATTGATTACCATCTCTCAATGTGAAACCTAACTAGTCAAATTCATTAAGAATAAGTAACCACAAGTTTTCACATTAGTTTAGGATATCTCTATCTCTAAATCTAATGTGTTTATCTTCCTAATGCATAAATCATACTTTACCTCTCAGTTCATCATATGATTCCTAAGATTGCATCCATGGTAATCAAGTATAGAGACAACAGTGAAATGGAAGAAAGATAAACATAACTCAAGAACTTTCATTCAACTCCAATCAATCCTTGAAGTACAAATCAATCCCCCAAATAAGCTATAGCCATCACCCTAAATGGGGTTTAGCTCCAGAACATGTTAGCAGAATCCATACACATAAAGATACTTAACATCCAAGAAAGAGTAAAGAGAGAAGGTAGAGAGAACACAAAACAAGATTGCTTCCAATCCTTGATGCAATCCCTAAAAACTTCCTCTTTGCCTCTTATTTTGTACCTCATTAAGTTGCAATCTCGTTTTCAGTGTCCAACCCCCCATTTTAGGTCATAAAAATGAGTATTTATAGTGTCTTGGGTTCAAAGAAACCTAATTTTTGCTAAACAGGGGAAGGCAGGTCGTCCTTGGGCTGACAACGTCCGTTAAACGGACATTATGTTCGTTTAGCTGACCTTTTTGGGTCTGGGAGAAAAGTTGAAAATGTCTGTTTAGTGGACTTTCTCAAGTTTAGGAGCAAAGTTGGCCAGGCAATATCCTTTATGTCTATTTAACGGACTTTCTCGGGTCTAGGAGCGAAGTTGGCCAGGCAATGTCCGTTTAGCGGACACACCTTGTCAACTACAAAAGTGTACACTTTTGACCTTTTAGATGACAGCCTCTCTCCTCGGAGTCTTCACGGAAGTTGCAAAACTTGAAGTCCTCTTCGAAAGTATACTTGAATGACCTTTATCTGAAATCCACAGTAAAAGTTATGCCTCTTACCTCATAATTCTATCAATTTGTACCTATCAAGCAATAAAGTTGAAATGTGTGAGAACTAACCAAATAAAGCTTCAAATTCTCATAGAGATAAGTCAAATTAGTTTCAATTCTTCCCAAAATTATCCATGAATAATTTGACTTATCATTACCATACCCATAAAATTATCTTTTAGGAATAACCAAGTTGAGCCTTAGCCTTTTTCATTGATTGTACCCACTTATTAACCCTTATCCAATTTTTCTTTGAAGCCTTTTTATTGTTTTGAACCTTACTTGAATTTCTTGAAAGGTCCATTATTTCTTTAATTGTGGTACTTAATAATCAATTATTATAAAAAAAGAGTTATTATACAAGTAAAAAATTGTGAATAAGTTTATGGTACCAATAGAGTTATAATGAAAGGACCTATGAGTTTTGTAAACAAGTCTTGGAATTTCTTTTTAGTAAATTTCCTTCAACATAACCCTTTCTGATACCCTGACCATACCATATAGCCCCATTACAACCTTATAAAGACCTTTTGATTTTTGTTTCTGATTTATACATAAGTGGTAGAGATGTAATATTATTACAATCTTATGGTAAGAGTTCTATTATGTATTGATTGAGAGTTTTGATACTTTTCACTCCAAACACTTGATTGCATTGAGTGAAATCTTAGTGAGGGTGTAAAGATTTATGCATTAGATTTGAATGAGATTATTGATGTGATTATTGTTAATATTGACCTAGATAGTTAATTTTAGGATAATTTGATTACAATTGTATGTTAATTTGATTCAATAGGATATGATAATGTATAGTATGAATGGATAGATTGGGATTGATGATGGATTGTTGTTGCAAGATTTATAATTTTGATTATGTTTTGCTTAAGGACAAGCAAAAACTTAAGTGTAGAGATGTTTGATATATGCATAATTAACCATATTTATACCTCATATTTGATGTATTTTTGCTTGATATTTTATCCTTTTATTCTATATTTGGTAATAAATGTGCTCTAACTGTGTTTATAGAGTATAATTGCCTTTATGAACTTAAAGAAGAAGAATTTGGATGAAAACATGACATAAAACAAATATTCCAAGCACAAAAGGGATCCACTATATCACCCAGAACCCTAAAATTTACTATAAAAGGACGTACTTGGAGGCAATTAAAAAGAGCAAACATATAGAGAAGTCCAAATACTTTAAAAGGTGACTCAAGGGGCGATTTTGATCCAAAGAAGTAAAAAAATGGATAAACTATCGAAAGATCTAAGATAATACAAGATCAAACCTCTACTTGCAAGAATATTCAATAGGAGATAAAAATAGAGATTTAAATTTATGAACTATTTATTTTCTGTTCATTATTCTTTTTGTTATTGTTTGATTTCCTCTTCAATCATGTGTAACTAAATTCCTTTAGTGTCTAAGTTAGATGAACCCTATGTCAATACTTTAATATGTTTTGATTCTTTTATTAATGAAATTAGTTTGATTGATATATTGTGATCCAACTACGTGTTTTATTTATGTTATAATAGATCCGAAGTATTAGATCATAATCTGATTTCATAACATAGAGATTAAGAAATCCTTGTTTGAATAAATTTACGTAATTGGAAGGAATTGATTGCAGCCCTAAAGTTAGGATGATATAAATCTTTCGCATTGGGATCAAACCTAACAGAGGGATTCACAAAAAGTAAAGTTGTTATATAAACTTTAACCTGGGTAATTCTGTTAAAAACCTTAGGATTAGTAGCTATTAGAGTCAAGGTCAGTTATTAGCATATAATAGAAATCTCCACGACCCAATAAATCAATAAAACAATTGCATAATAAAAGATTAATCTGTTAAGGATACTAATTTTCTAATATCGATAGTTTACTAAGTGCTTTCATAATTCTCTAATTCAATCTTACCACTCATTTATTTTACTTGCTTTAGTTTTATTTTCTTTTAAATTAAAAATAAAACCAATTTTGTGGACTAGATAATAAGATAACAATCATTATTAGTACTTATATTCCTCGTAGAATCGACACGTACTTGTCAGTATTAGCTACGACTATGCCATGCACTTGCGATTATGTCATAATTGACACTTAGAAAAAGTCAGTCAAATTGTTTATGTTTAACTTAACTTACAAACCTTATACATAATGGAGCCTATTATATATAAAATAACACAATAGGAGAATAGTTGGTTGATTAGTAGAAAATTAAATCATACTTTGGTAATCCTTTTTGGCTTTCAAAATATAAGCTTGGTATGTCTCACTTCAACCATCTCTTTGCTCTGGTCGTTCTTTAACTGGGTAACTTTGGGAACTAAATATTTTGATATAATATTCCTTTTTAGATTAAATAATTCTTAGTCAATACTAAGGGTTTTAAAGAGACTGTGGTAAAGGGCCTAAACCTCTAAGTTAAGGGTTGTGAAACTTTTAAACTAGGGAGAAAACTTCAAATTTTAAGATTAGAGAAATATGCATTTTAATAGAGTTAAGAGCATTGAATTTGTAGTTATCAAGGCTAGGTAATCCTGAACTATCTTTCAATCTTAAACCAACCTCTTCCTTGAAGACTCTTCTCTTAAAGTTAGGGAAAACAAACCTTTTGATGCTTACTTACAAGCATTGCATAATCACCACTCCTTGCTAAAACAAAAGGTTAAAGTGAATTAGATTAAGGAAGGAGATAAGAACACCAAGTTCTTTCATAATGCCATACTTTGTAGAAAAAATATAAACAAAAATTTGCTCACTGAGGATTGAGGATGGTTCAACTATCAACATAAATTCAAATATTAAGGAGTTCATCTTTAATTATCTCAAGAAATTACTGGCACCCCCTAATCAAACCAGTTCTATTTTATAAGAACTCAAGTTATTCATTTCTAATTCATTTCCTTCACTCAAAAGGAATTACTCACTAAATCTTTTAATGCTTTGGATGTTAAACAAGCTTTGCTCAACCTTAAACTTGATAAAGCCCTAGGTTCGGATGGCTTAAATGCCTTTTTCTTCTAGAAAACCCAACATTTGATAGAAAATCTTTCTCCAATACATCCAAGAATGTTTATCAATAGGTACTATAGTCAAAGAATTAAACAAGACATTTGTGAGCCTCATTCCTAAAAGACTAAACCCTAATTCCTTGAATGATTATAGGTTCATTTCTTATTGCAATGTCATTTATAAAATCATTTTCAAACTTCTAGCTAATAATCTTAAAGCAATATTAATAAACCGCATCAATATGAGCAAAGTACTTTCATAAATGGTAAGAGCGTTAAAGATAACCTAATCTTAGTTTAATACCTCTTCAATGGACTTAAAAGGAAGAAAATGATGAGTAATTACTCTATAAAGATAGACTTTAACAACGCTTTTGACTTAGTTTGTTAGAGGTTCATATTAGATTCCTCAATTGCATTTGGTTTTCTTGCTCAGTCTGTCATCTGGGTCCGAAGATGTATTTGCACATCTCTATCTTGGTCAATGGTCTATCTTGGTCAATGGTGATCCCACCTCCATATTTTGAGGTCCTAAAGAACTACATCAAGGAGATCCTATCTTACCTTATCTCTTCTCTGTATACATGGATATGCTTATAAGATTAATATCCTACAAGATTGACCAAGATTAATGCTTCAAATTTTATTACGATTTTAAGAAATTGAAGTTATTGATCCATTTGTTTGCTAATGATCTCCTTCTACTTAGTCGTAGGTCAATTATCTTTCAACTATCTTAGGACTTTCACACTAAACACCTTTCAAATACCTAAGCATCCTTATCTCTAATAAAAGAGTATCTTTTCAGCCTCTATTTGATGTAGTTAAAGGATTATTAATCACTAGAATAATATCTTTCTCTCTTATATTGGAAAGCTCCAGCTCCTTGCCTCAATTTTAAATAATCTACATATCCACTAGTCTTTACGTCTATTCCTACCTCAATAGTTAATAAAGAATATTAAGAAAATGATAAAGGAATTTCCTATAAACTAGAGTTGTTAGTAAACAACTAGGAAAAAAAGTAAAATGGACAGAGATTTATACATCTATAAAGGAAGGAGGTTTAGGTGATAATTTCTATTAGAATCACAAATAAAAAGCTCTTAGTAAGGAAAATTTGGAAATTTTTCACTGGTTGTCAATCCATTTGGATTAAATGGGTTCATACTTATATTAGTAAGGGACAAAGCTTCTGGTGTGTTAAGATTAAACCTTCTAATTCTTAGTCCTTCAACTAAATCCTCAAGATGAGGAATCTTAAAACTAAGTAATCAAGTTTATAATTGTCTATAGAGAAAGAACCTAATTTTGATATGACCTTGCATAATCTCTGAGGATTAGAGAATTTGAAACCACTAATCCCCCTAAATTCCAAAGTTAATAGAGTTATAGACAAATGAAATTAGGGTTGTTGAATCATGGTACTAACATCTATTATGGATAATGGTCCAAATTATATGAACCAAATAAGAAAGATTAACCTAAATGGATAAGTCATAACATCAGCAAATTTACCAAAAAGTCTTGCTTACAATTATTCAAAACCAATAGACCATAAATCTAATAATGGATGTTATTATGGTTTCCCAATAGATCACCTAAGGCTTCCTTTTTTCTCTGGTTAACTATTAGGCATAGCTTGGCAACCATAGACAAATTGAAAGGAATTTACAAGCTTCCATTTTATTATTGTTTTTGAAAAATGGAAAGTTGACATTTTTGGTTTAATTTTTTTAATTAATTGGGAAGCTTATGCTCTTTGGAAGGAGAGGAATACCAAATGTTTTAAGGGATAACTCAAAATATTCAAACTTTCATTAGAAAATTTTTCAAAGCATTAAAATATTATTAATTATTTCCAATACTCCAATTATTATAAGCCATGAAATTAAAAAAAAAGGAAATTGAATTAATAAATAGAAAGTAAAGGTCTTACAAAAGAGATGGACATCATAAGGGGTTACCCTTTACATGCAAAACAAGGCAAATATTAAAAAAAAACTAGAAACTTAAAGGGTGATAGCATTATTGTTAGAGGTGCTGTGATGCTAGGATACTAGGACTACCATTTTGGTTCAAATTTTACAATAGGATGTTCTCCCTTACTTCAGCGAGAACCATTGATTTCAAGGTTTCTTAAAAAGAACTTTTGTTTCCAAAACATCTTAGATTTCTCTCTTACCATAATCGGTAAACATAGAGACCCAGAGTAACAATGTGTATATTTGGCCGACTTTCATATACGCATTCTGATTGGATAAACGTAAGAATATGTTTAGAAGTGACTCTCCTAAGTTGATCCATTAGCACTTCATGGTGATACATTTCTAGATATCGTTGTTAAAAGAGCATTCAAATAAAAGATGGTTATGTGTTTCCTCGTGGACCAAGCAAATGGGACTAGGGACGGATCTACAATGGGGGTAACTGGGGACACTTGCCCCCACTGCCCCCAATAAATTTCCTATAAAAATTATTTTTTAATTTTTGCCCTCATAAAAAAATAAAATTTTACTCTTATTAAAATTTTGCCCCTATTAAAAATAAAATTTTATCCCTATTAAAATTTTGCCTCCACTTAAAAAAATTTCTGGATCCGTCCCTGCATGGGACAAGATTTATCAACTTACATGAAGGGCATGCGATCTATGGTGCTGAGTTTGTTTTTAATAGCTAACCAGAGAATAAAGGAGAGTTGTGGCGTAAGGGGCTTACTCCATACTATTTTAAATTAGGCAACTCTGGAGCTTCGATGATATAATAGTTGCTGGATATCCTTGTTTGTGATGTTATGAATAGGTTTTTTCCTTCCAGAAAAATGTATCATACGTTTTCAGGTTGGGGGGTTGCCAAGTTGAAGATGTCTTAATCGAGGTGGAAAATGCCACGCTCTATCTTGGATCAAGAAGTGTAATCTAGTGTGCAAAGGAAGCATGTGAGCCCCCAGACGGTGTAAAGAGGTGATCAAGGGTCCCTGGCCTGACTAGTTGTCATACCAGAAGGTTACTAATCTACCATCTCCTATTTTGCAAGACATCTCCTGTTGTACACTATCTCGGAGCTAGAGGATCTAATTAAGAAAAAATGAATTCGATGGATTTTTTTCGGATTGCCTAGAAGTTGGTTCAATAATCACACAAAATAGTGTTTTCACTTCTCAAGCATTTTCCACGATCATAGGTACCTTTTCACGATTATGGAAATACAAAACATAAACTTTTCTTCTCTAGGGCATTTCCCATGATCGTAGGAAGGAGCTCATGCTATTCCACAATCGTGGAATGGGTGAACAAACGGTTCACCATCCCTTTCCTTAAATCTTTTTCCAAATTCTAACATCATTATACTAATCTATTGATTATACCTCAATTATACTTCATTTCCTCATCAATTTCATCTCCAAATTCCAACTCGAAATCATTCAATTGGCAACTTATAAATCATAGTCTTTCATGCATCACAATCAAAACATAACTATCATTCACCTTCATACATATAACCCTAACTTGTCAATTTCATGAACCCTCCCATTGTACCATTTTTCTACATAGTTACATCATCATTTACACTTCAAATCTCAACCTAAACCATCCATATAATCCACTATTTTCAAGCATAAAAAATAAAACAGAAACCATACAATCCTTCATCTAATTCCAGCACAACTTTAGCATCAACTCTACATATCACTCATCTTAATTTAATCATCATGAATGTTTCTATTTTAACATGCCATCAAGATCAAAAATCGCTTACTTGTTCAGCTAAAAACCTCCTCAATCGTCAAGCTAAATATCCCTCCGAATATGAAAGGACAAGGTATACATTAAGAATAAGGTGGGAATATAAGGGTTTCAATTGCAAGGTGAAGGTTATGAAAATTTGGCAAAAATTCAAAGGTTAGGGAGATTATGTGAGTATGTCGTTGGTAAGAGAAAGAAGGAGAAAACATAAGACCAAAATATGGAAGAAGGTGGTATTGCAAGTGTGAGAGATGTGGGTGTAGGTGTGTGGAGGAGAAAGTGGACATATGTCACGCCAAAGTGTCATGCTAAGACCTAGCCATATGTCTTCTATTTTAACTTCCATTTGTCACCCATAATTAGTCCATTTGTCTCATAATCACTAGGTCATTTGTCACTCAATTAAACCACCATTTGTCAATCCTTTAATCAAGCCATGTGTCACACTATTACTAATGCCATATGTCACTATTTCATAGTTCTAGTCAACCTAAATTTCCATCTATCAATTTATCTTTCTATTCAACGTTTTTCCTATACTAGATACTCATTTTACTTCATCAATCACTCAAATGTAACATTAATTTCAAATTCACTAATTTAACCCATCAAACTAAAATTCAAGACATAAATAACACATAATCAGGCAATCACATCATAAACATTTAAAATCTTTCATGCCCCAAAATAAATCAATTGAGTGCATAAACTATCTTTACAATGTGTACTAAATCATAATTCATGTATGTATGTGAATATGATGCATGTAAATGAAATGCACTTTATGTATTCTCATGTGATATGACTCATATGACTTTATATAACAGTTAAATTCCTAAGTGTAGGAATGGGCTATTACACCTTGCTTGCTCACTTTAATACTCAAAGGCTCACTATGACTTCATAAAACTATGAATGATTGCTTGTTAATGATTAAAAACTACTAAAAATGTGTTATTATAATTCCCAGATGTTATAAAGATATGCAACAATCAAATACCCATGTGTTGTTGCTCATATTAGCTCCAAAATATCATTAGACACAAAAACTAATCATTATGACAACTATTGATAATGATATTAGTCGACCAATCTAACATATTGTTCAAACATAATATTGACCATCATGACATACAACTTCTAATACACATTTTTACGAACTCTCAAGTGACATTGGTAGATCACAATCACATTGATCAACTAATATGCTTATGTATGAAGAGCCCTTAAAGCATTAAAGTAAGTAGAATATACAACAAAAAATTACAAATGAATTTATTGACTTTTTGTGCCTTAATCTTCTTTAGTTCTTAGTCTTATTAGTCTTTATAAATTGTTTCTTGACTTCATTTCATATTGCTTTATTTAAGATATCATTAAAAAAATCACTAGTATTAATTATATTTTGTTATCACAAATCATAGATTGAAACCTCTCTTAGTTTAATAATCTTCCCCTTTTTAATGATTATAAAATACGTTATGATATTAAAAAGTTAATAATGAAATTAGCCAATTAACAAAAACTAATCTCTTTATATTAAACCAATATGAACATTTGAATCCTCCTAACTTATGCATCACGAAAATATCAAAGATTAAAAGATAACCCATTTGTTATTCAACCGCAAGTAAAAGGAAAGAAATTAAGTAGTAGAATCTTAACTTATAAGGAGATAAACATATCCTAAAATTACTCTTTCATAAATATTAAGAATGAGGAAATCAACCATCAATAAAGAAAGCGAGAATGAAATAATGTGGAAAAGTCCTCAATGCAATCTCAAACATAAGTAACCTCACATCAAAGTAAAGTAATATGAGCCTCAAAAGCATCGAAGCGAGATTCAATTATAAAGTTGTGATATAATCTTAAGATGGTGGCCTTGTCAACTAATAGGAACTTAATAGTATGACTTGTGAGAGAATCATAAGTCCCAGTGCCAAATGTAAGAGCGTCTTCATCAAGTCATTATTGCATCTATTATCGATGATGGAGTCTAGTCATTTTTCCACCAACTAATTGGTAACTCATAGAATGAAGAGAGGTATAATCAAAGATGTTGAAATTAAATAAATATTAATATTCTCTCACAAATGACTTCTTATCAATTCATCCATCTAATGATAAGAATAAAGGTTAAATATTTTTAGATAACTTTTACACCACACAAGCTGCTTATACCCTTTCCTCAAAGATTGGTTAAGGTAAAATTATACAAATAATTTGGGAAACTTTTTTATGGTCTTTGAGATTTTTTTTGGTAAAGGGAATTATATATTAGTATCCCTTCATTTTTGATATAGATGCCTTCTTACATAGGTTTTTGAAGGAGATACTATCCAATAAAAGAAAGCTCAAAGAGTATGAAGATGTAGCTTTGATGCTGGGACAACCTGTATAACCACTTCCAAGGCCCTAATAGGTGTATATAAAGGGAAGCAAACTTTAAATGTTAGGAATAAAGAGGTGGAGCATAAAAAATCAAGATACATGAATCATGTTGTAGGTAAGAAGTTTATTGTCTTTATTTTGTTATGGTTGATACTAAAACATCTTATGTAGAATAGGAAGAAATTACACTTAATTATAAAGGAACAAGCCCTATTCACAAAAGAATGAAAAAAAATTATCATGTTGATGAGAATCATGTAGAATTCCAAAAATTTAGTTATCTTGTCAAGAAGAAAAAGGTTCAAATAGTATGAGAACATAAAATATGTATCATACACCCTATGAGTAAGGGACTGCTCGGTTGAAATTTTGAAGAGAAAGGGATCGAGCTTAGGAAAAAAATGAGCACTTATTAGGATGCAACCTAACATTTATTTGATTTTCATGATTGAAACTTGATTATTTTAGTTGTTTTAGTTAGTAGTTATTTATTTTGCTTAGTGTTGATATTATGATCTGGAACTTATCTTATTGAATTTTGTATAACTTCCTATTGATGAGTGTTTAGAGTTACTGCCTTTCTGTTTTTATACATATTCAGTTTAACGAGGTAAGGACACATTCCCATATCTTACCCCTTGTTGACCTATCCTCAAGTCTATTTGAAAATCCTGAGAGCACAACTTTTGAAAATGGCCAATATATGTTCTAGTGTCTCAAGACATCCTATTGTGTTTCACCCCATATTTGTGTTTACCTATAAAGAAGGCCAAAAACAAATAAAATATTCCAGTTTTGGACATAGTATATATATGGTACCATAAGTATCTCGAGTCCATGCCATAACCCAGCATGCCATATCCTGTATTAACCTACAAGTTTTTATATGAAGCAAAATAGGTAACCCTTAAACATGAGAGTAATACAAGTATACAACACTGTGTGTTCCCCATGTTTAGAAACATGCCACATATATGTAGAACAGGCCCAAAGACACTAGTTATATTTTTTTTTTGATGCAAAGGAAAATTAAAACAACAAATCAAAGGAAAAAAAAAAAGAAACCGAGAGCGAAGCCCAACTATCGTACTCTCTCGAACAAAGTTCCAACAGTGTCACCAGCAAGAGCCATGAGGACTGAAT
This sequence comes from Erythroxylum anguifugum, assembly GCA_027478595.1. Lineage (NCBI taxonomy): Eukaryota > Viridiplantae > Streptophyta > Magnoliopsida > Malpighiales > Erythroxylaceae > Erythroxylum > Erythroxylum anguifugum. Next base: position 53,881,640 of record JANIPN010000003.1, read on the forward strand.
TTGGGGGAGACAACCAAAACTGAAATGGCAGCTTATCATGACTGTCCATTTTGGCTAAAATATCAGCCACACTATTACCCTCCCTGAGAATATGATCACAAGACACATCCCACTCCCAGTTGAGCATGTTGTTAATATCTTCAATGAGGTTTGCATGAAGACACTAGTTATATTACCCAGCTAAAACTTTTCAACTTTTTATATATAACACAAGAATAATATGTCACTATGTGAGACTCATGTCTAATTGTAAAAGAAATAGAATGGACAATTTTTAACCTGAGGCATACACCCCACCGTTTTTTTTTTTTTGGAGAAAGTGTCCTCCCTATATTGGCAACCTAACATTTCTATTTCTTTTCTCACATTTAATTCGAATAACATGGTCATATGTTTATAATCGTATCTAACTCATGTTAACCTTCTTATGTGTAATTCTCATATTGCCCTTGTTTCAATGGCATGCACCTATGCTTTGCATATGTTAGCCCTGTGTAGGTCAGAATACGCCTAGTTCACAGTATATATTGGTTATAGTTTGACACTATAAAAGGAACTTTCCACCACATACTGTCATTTTCATTGCCTCTTTCATTAGTTTTCTCTTAATTTCTAGATTTCTTAGGGGTTTTTACTAGGAATTTCACTCTCCCAAACCTTCCCTTTCCCTATTTTGTGTGGTTTACTAATTGTCTTTATACTTTCTCCATTAAATTTTTAGCATGATCCATTCATCCTACTTCACTTTTAATTTTAATATTTTAATGCATTATAGATTATTTACAGTTATGAATTCAGTTTTGTTCTTTTAATTGACTAAATAACCATTATGCATGACCTTTAAGCTACTAAGAAAATAATTTGGATGAATTATGTACTGTGTGTGTAATTTATGGTTAGTATGAATTATATTGGCTTCTATAGTGTCTTTTATTTGTTGAATTGGTTTGTTGAATTCCTAGGTTAGGCTAGGGAAGATGTGAAATTGCTTAAATTCACCCATACTTACTTGAGTTTACTTACCACTTATCTTTGTGTATTTATACATAAATTTGATACATAGTTTGATGCCTATCCACTTTTTAGAAATTTATCATAGTTTAATATGTAGAATTTAATTGTCTTGATTTTGTATGTTTACAATATGGGATGAGAGTTGTCATTTACATCATACATTAATGACAAAAACATAAACATGGGAATGTTATAGTCGTTAACATGTTTTTTAAGTGTACATGCATTGCATTTATGATTTCCTATAGGGTATTTATCTGTTTCATATGCGATGCATTATACTTGATATTTATATATACAAAGTGTTCATTTTTTTTCTTCTAATTGCTAATTCATATTTCGTTTAATTTTAGGATACAGGATTGTGACGAGACAATGACCACCATAACCACCTAAGAGCCTGATAAGGCAGCCCTAGCACAAGAGGCCTAGGGTCGATGCCTCTTAATCCACCTTACAAATTGTTGCTCTTAGGACTCATACCCTGATAAGATAGCCAGTACTGAAGGTCTCACCATTACCACCTTTAGTTGTGTCCCAGGAGTCGCATGAGTACTTAGACCACCCATTGTTTCACTTGATCACTAACGCCCAATTGAAGTGGATCCAATCCCTCCATACTATACAATTCGAGGTGACTAGATAAATCGACTGAGACATTCTATGGGAGGTTGATCTGGTAAAAAGAGTGAGGGAGAACATCTAATTTGTAACTTGAATTGTCTAGGTAACTAGTTATAAATGTTAGTGAATAACTGAATTCAATTTGTTTTTTGAATTAAGAGAATAAACACTTAGCATCATGACATTCTTTATGTAAAATGTACATGCATCGAGCAAATGTGGCTTCATATGAGCATTTTCATTATCTTGAAAAAAGATAAATGAAAAATTGTGAATAAACGAGCATAAATAATTTCACTCTGTTAACTTCATACGAATAAAAAGGTTAAAATTAAAGAGTGGTGCTAGTAGCCATTTGAGTTGGTGACGTAGTTGAGTAATTGAGAGTATTCGCAATAAGGTGTTCACTCTCGTGATAAAAGGATATATGACTTTTTAAACTAGCTCTTAAATGCTCTTATTTTGTTTAATTTTATGTTTTGTTCTATGCCAATAAAGAACACTGTCATCAACTTTGTTTTATATGTCTAAACTCTCTCATTCGTTGCCTACTCTACAAACTTATCTCTTTAAATTAAAGTGTTAACATGATGTTTGGTTCACCTACTGGAATAGATAAGGAATATAATGATAATTCTTTATTAATAGAATAGATGAGAAATGAAATGAAATGAGTATTAGTTAATTTGGTTTATTCCTAAGAATTTCCAATAATGATGTAATGTCAATATTTAGTTTTTAAAAAATAAATTTGAAATGACAAAAGAATAACTAATTAAAAGATCAAAATATTCAAGTAATCTTTGCAGTAGGGACTAATTATATCATCGTTATCATTATTAATTAGCATGTCCTTATTATTATTATTATTATTATTATTATTATTATTATTATTGCTGCTGCTGCTGCTACTTCTTCTTCTTCTTCTTCTCCTTATTATTATTATTATTATTAATTTTTGTCTTCTTATTATTATTATTATAACTATGTAATTATGTAGATTCCTTAAGGATATTTTTGTTTAACATGTCCTTAATTTTATTTCTAACCACTTGAAATAGATAAAATTAGATTGGGAGGAGAGAGATGATGAGTTTACCTATTCTCCGAACTAAAAGAATAAGTAAATTCTTGGATTATATATTTTATATATTTTTTAACTAAACAAAGGAATAACTTATTACCAAGAATAGATCAATATTTATTTCAGTCAACCAAGCAACCTGCAAATGTTCATGAACAACTTTAATAGAAAGGAGTAGAAGTTAAGTATGCCTAGTTTTCAATGTAGAAATAATTATTTTATTTTTGAATCCTAATTATTATGTAGAAATATATAAAAATAAAAAATATAATTTTTATGATAAAGAGTTAATTGAAAAATTAAATTAAGTTTAAATTAAATTCTTTATAAAATATAAAATAAAAATATTGTCATCCCGTTTAACCCTTGTCTTGCTAAGTAACTAAGAGTATGTTTGGATGTTGGTAGAAGGGTGGAAAGGCAAGGAATGGAATGGCCCAAATGATTTAGACCATTGTTTGGGAGTTTATTTTAAAACATGATGGAA
>JANIPN010000003.1:54150490-54169909 GCA_027478595.1 Erythroxylum anguifugum
ATTAAATGATATTTTTCATATTAATTGTAGTTATTGTTTATATATGAAATATGTGAAAAGGAATATTATAAATAAATAATTACCAAAAAAATATTAATATAAATAGATAGATTGTTATTATTTTAAATTTCTAATGTAATAATTTTTAAAGACAAAATTAATATACAATTATAAATCATATTAGAATATACTGAAAAACTATTTTGTATATTAAAAAATTTAAAGAATATTTTATAATTTTAAAAAATTACTTAAAATAGTAAGATCAATATCAACGTAGTAGCGTATTAAAACAAAATTATGTACACATTGAGCTCTTACATGAATTTGGCATTTTCTTTTTTTTAGGAACTTACAAATCTATCAGCAGTTAAATTTCGTAGTTACACAGCAAATAAGATAAATGAGATCGACTACTGATTGGGAAAGAGGATGGATAATAAACTCAAATACCGCAAGTGTCAGATTTTTATTTTATTTTTTTTTGTGTACATTGGAAAGAAAAACAAAACCCAAAAACAACTCAAACTAGCACATAACTCTGCGGTACAACATTCCCTGTTGGTCTCGCTGAAAGAGCTCCATTATCATCATCGGTAGTTCCTGGAGAATATAAAGTCCTGGCCAGGCAAGAGTGGCAGTTGCAGCCAGTCTATCAGTACACTGGTTCCCTTCGCGATGGACATGATGAAACTCCACCTCCTAATCGCGCTGGAGGAGTCTACGGGTATCTGCAATCAAAAGAATGTCATCAGATAAAATGAGATGGGAAGAGGATAGAATGGTAATGACCTCGAGGGAATCCACTTCGGTGATGACTCATCGATAGCCCAAATTCCAAACCAAATTGAGACCCGAATTGACTCCCCATAGTTCAGCCTGGAGGGGCGAGCCTTGGATAATGTGGTGACTAAATCCCCCGTACCACTGGCCTTGTCCGTCGCGAAGAATGCCCCCAACAGTAGCATGATTAGTGCCCGGTTTGACTGCGCCATCTGTGTTTACCTTGACCCAGTTCCCCGGGGGTTTGGTCCACCCCACTAACCGTCCCACAGGTAGACCCTGTGTTGGGAACACACAGTTTTTCGCTAGTCGTGCCCTTTCTGTCCATTTCGCGTAGGCGAGAACGGTTCTGTTCCCCTCTTCCGGCCAACCGAAATCAAGTTCAAAAATGCTCTTGTTTCGCCAATGCTATAAGAACCAACATGTGACCCCAAAAACCAAAGCCCAATTGAGCTGACTCAAGTGAAAAGGCTTCGTAAGGTTAGAGTGCATCCACAGGCGCACATCCTGTACAAAAAAGCAGGGTCATCCGTCACCAGTGGAAATTTATCCCAGAAAACCTTAACTCGAGGGCAATCCCTAAAGGCATGAAGAATGGTTTCCTCTTAGCCACAGAGGTGACACCTACCGTCCATGGTGAGGTGTCGGGCCACTCTTTGTTGATTAGTCAGCAGCTTGCCCTTGGTCAATAACCAACAGAAAGCCCTTACCCTTTGAGACCTAGCCCATTTCCAAATTAACTCCCACAGACGATTGCGCTCTTTCACGGGGTTCTCTTCGATTTGGGCATAAGCTGATGCTACTGTGAACGCCCGTAAACAGTGTGGCCTCACTGGAAGGTATCTTTCGCCGTGTCATCGGTAGGGGGTGGTCAAGGCAAACAGAGGGAGGGAGATACTGTTGGAACAAGTGCCACTTCCAAGTTCGATCGGCATTTTGGTAATCTGCAACGGAAGCATAGAGGGCACCTTTAGGGATAGAGGAGAAGGTCACGTAGATCAGGGGTCCCTAGTCCGTTACCCAGTTGTCCAGCCAGAAGTAGATTTTCTGGCCATTACCCTGCTTCCATTTGATACCTTGGCGAACCACTTGCCAGGTCGCAGAGATGCCCCTCCAAATGCTTGAAGCCCCCACTCTAGAGATTGTCGAAGGGATATGCTACAGGTCGAGCCGATATTTAGCCCGAAGGACCCTGACCCATAAGGCGTGTGGCTGTGTGAGTAAGACCCATCCTAGCTTAGCCAACAAAGCATCGTTAGAAGACCGAAATTTTTTAAGGCCCAGGCCCCCCGCTTTTTTCCCTTGATAGACTGCTTCCCAGTTTACAAGATGTATTTTCTTGTGCTCCCTTGTGGAGCCCCAAACAAAGTCTCGCATGAGTCGCTCCAAATTGTCGCAAAGCTGTCTTGGAAGTCTAATAGTTTGCATCGTATAAATGGGCAGGGCCGCAAGCATAGACTGAGTTATCATGACTCATCCTACTAGTGATAGGACCCTTGCCCTCCATCTTGCAAGTTTCTCACGGGCATTAACCAGGATGTGCTGTTACGTCTGCTGAGAGGACCTCTCATGTAACAAAGGGACGCCAAGATATTTCCCTAGATTGTTTGTATGGACGATGTGCAGAGTCTGGCTGATCTAACCCCCAAGAGCGGGGGAGACATTCCTCGAGAAAAAAATCCTAGTTTTATCAATCTTCACTTTCTAAACAGAAGCTTTGCAGAACTCATCCATAGTTTGAGCAATTACTGGGATTTGTGCCTCAGTGGATTCTGCAAACAAGATGAGGTCATCAGCAAAAAAAAGGTGGGAGAGTGGTGGCCCTGTAGCGCTCAGTTTTATTGGTCGCCATATGCCGTAGGCCACCTTCTGAGATATGAGCTGGCCGAGGCGTTCCATACACAGTACAAAAAGATAGGGCAAGAGCGGATCACTTTGTCGTATATCTCGGGAGGGCCGAAAGGAATCGGTGAGGGTGCCTTGCCATTGGACTTGTAACGTTGCCGTAGTCACACACTTCATAATGATCGAAAGGAGTGGTTCGGGGAGCCTGATGTCCATTAAAGTATTTTGAATAAAATCCCATCGGAGCTGGTCATAAGCTTTTTCAAGGTCCACCTTGATTGTTAGATACCCGACCTTCCCCTTTTTCTTTCGCATCGAGTGGATGACTTCCTGGGCAATGATGATGTTATCTGTAGTTTGGCGACCTGGAATAAAGCTGCTTTAGGGTTCCTACACAAGATGGACCATATGGGTTTTCAAGTGATTAACAATGACTTTGGAAATAACCTTATAAAGCACATTGCAGAGGCTTATCGGACGGAATTGGCCAAGAGTCCGTGGGGAGGAAACTTTGGGGATGAGCACCAGAATGGTTTGATTTAAGTCGGGTTCCCATTGGCCCTGTTAGAAAACTTCCTTAACATACTCAATCACTTTCGGCCTGACTTGGCCCCACTTTTTCTGAAAGAAGAGGGCATTGAAACCATCGACTTCAGGGGCTTTGTTCGGGTTCATGGAAAAGACCGTTGTCTGGATTTCAGAGGCATGGATTGCCTGAGAAAGGTCTTGCCTACTATCTTCCGAAAGCGAGGGGAAAGCCCCCGAAATCGGAAAACAGTGTGGAGACCCCTCTATCTGAGTATACAGATTGACGAAGAAGTCCCTAGCAAGCTGGCACAGTTGAGCTGGGTCAGAAAGCGGGGTTCCTTGAGGATCTGTGAGCCGAGAAGTCTTCATTTTCTTCCGTTTGGAGAGAGTAAGAGTGTGGTAATATTTCGTGTTTCTATCTCCCTTGGATAACCAGTCGCAACGGGCTTTCTGATGCCAATAGATTTCTTCCTCACATAAAACTTGCATAAGCTCTCCACTTAGAGTTTCCTCCAAATCAAGCAGGTGGTCCATGGTGTCGTTGGTCATAGCTCGCTGGATCCCCTGAAGTCTAACTAACAGACGTTTTTTCGATGAAAAATATAGCCAAATTTGGATTGATTCCAACGTTGAAGGTGAAGGGAGAAAGACGCTAGCGATTTGCACATCATCTCTTTAGAGGGAAGCCAATGCTTGGCAATTTCTTTGTCAAAACTTGGGTGAGTTAACCAAGCATTCTGAAAACGAAACGATGTCGGACTACTGGCATTCGGAGCCTGGCGATGGAGATGCACGAGCAGTGGACGATGATCCGACAGAAAAGGAAGGTGGTGGATCTCTGAGTGGGGAAAAGCCTGCAGCCAAGCTGTCGAGCCAAACACTCGGTCAAGCCTAGCTTTGACCAGTCCCCGTTGCCAAGTAAACCTGGAGCCTGTAAAGCCCAGGTCGTGCAGGCTGTTCGCGTGCACCCAGTCTTGAAAGCGGTGGTTCACTACCCTAGTTCCCCGAGTACTCCTTGTTTTTGCTAGTTCCAATTTAGCGTTGAAATCTCCTCCTATGAGCCAGGGTCGACGCACAGAACTTCCCACCCATTTTAAAATTGGCCAGAGAAAATTTTGAGAGGAGGCTTGCGAACTAGCATAAACAACGGTAAACTCAAAACAACTATTGGCGTGCTGGACCATGGTATGAATAAATTGGCGATTAGCGAGGACTATGGATATATGGAAGTCGTTTTTCCAAAGTAGCCATATCCCTCCTAAGAAACCTTCCACCTCTACTTTGACCGAGTAATCAAATCCTAAGGAAGTGACCACTGCCTGAGCCCTAGGACCACTAATTCTAGTTTCCATCAAGACTAAAATACCAGTATTAAACTGCCTAATATAATTTTGAAGAATGGCAGGGAGTGTCGGTCCCCTTGCCCCTTGGCAATTCCACAGTAAAATCGACATAAAACTAAATACTAGGAGAGGATTGTACCTAGAGAGAGGCTAATGTATCATCCTTAACCGATGGTTCGTGACCGTCCTCTGAGGGTAAGGGGTGTATGGAAGCTGAGCTTCCCTCCCCGTTGGATATATCTGGAGGGTCAATGGGATGGATGTTGGGGTGAGGCATTTCGGTGTCCTCTTTGATGGCGCCTTCAACTCCGTCCATCAGTTGGGGGGGTTTGGGTTTGACCCTGCCTTTGGCCGCTAATAGCTGGGTGTCGCAAGCCATTTCGGTATGGGAGGCGATGGCGATCGCTATGTTTTTGTCACTGATGGACGGTTGCAGTTGAACATACGGGAGTGTAGTCGGTTCCAAGTCCTGGAGGCCCCTGGGCTTGGAGGTCTCCCCCCCGGCAGGTTGCCTTGTAATAGCCTTCGGACCCTTGGGCCCCTTCTTGGCCTTGGCTCCTGCAACCCTAGATGCTTGGGCTTGGAAGGGAAATTTCGCTGGGCCCATTAGCTCGGTAATTGCCATGCGGGTACCCATGCCCATGCTAGCAGTAAATTGGAGCGATTCGGAGCCTATCTTGTCCAAGGTCTCCATCTGTTCAGCATCTGCCAGGACATCATACCTCGAGCCTCGTCTTTGCGTTGGAGCTTGAGTTCTGCCCATTGCCACTTGTTAAAGACCGTTAGCAAGACGTTGTGGTGGAGCACGGCGTTGGACCTGCATCTAGGGTCCGAACCCATTCTATCGGTCAGTCGTTGCCGCCCTGGTGGGCTGCCTTCCGGTGCTGGTCCAGTGGCGGGGTTCTGCGTCGCCCTCATCGATGAGCCTTCACCTATTACGGTGACATCGTTTCGGCCTGGGTTGGAGCTGGTCCGCTGCAGACAACCGGTGGCATCATGACCCACTTTGCCGCACGTGTAGCAGATATTGGGCAAGCCTTCATATGCCACCGCCAGAGTCTCCCCGTCGAATTGGACCATGGTACTCAACGGTGACGCCAGGTCGATGTCCACAGCGATCCTGGCGTATTTCCCGCGCTGTGCGAGCACGGTGGCCTCGTCAATGCGTATAGTTATTCCAACAAGATCGCCCAAGGCCTGGAGGATGCTCGGGTGGTACCTATCAATCAGCAAATCCAGGAAGCAAACCCAGACAACCGCCTGGTGGAGAGGGCTGTGTGTCGAGCAGAAAGAGGGGGACCAACGTTGGACGGAGAGGGCTTGGCCATAGATGACCCAAGGACCAATGGTGAGGGCATGGAGGTAGTCGGCTTCGTCCATAAATTTCTGCAAGAAATAGTCGCGTTCTAGATCCACGATCTTGATAGGAGCACGAGGTTTCCATAGGAGCTTGATTCTGGACGCAAGCGTCTGATAGCCAATCCTCCTGCCAAGGAGTTTAACCACCACGGCTTGATTCCATGCATTGTCTAGCTTCGTCTTAAAGGATTGGGACAAGGTGATGCCCTCCCCCACCTCTCCAGGCAGCTTCACAATATCCTCTTCTTTGGGTTCAATGAACTTTTCGGGAGGCCAAGCTTGGTCTACAATGGTGGTGGCTGCAACGTTATCGCCAGACAACGCTGCGCTGTAGGTCGGTTTTAGGCTGCAAGGAGACTCATCGTCTTACGGCTTCGCTTGAGTTGGTGTCCCTCCTGGTCGAGGGACGCCATCGGAGACCCAGGGTAAACACAGGTAGATCCTAAAGCTGTCCGGAAATCAATATCTAATACAAGGGACTTTATATGGCTCTAAAAATTGAAAACCTCCACACTGTCAGATTTTTATTAGTACAAGAGACAAGATATCCCTGTATTATTTCATTTTTTGTTGTATTCTCAATGTCAAGCTTAAGAAACACATGGTATAACCATTTTCTAAAATATCATTTAATCATATATACCAGTGCATATAAATCATTGTTTATATTCTAAAAATATCAATCTACTAAATTAAAAAATTAAACTAATAATAGATAATATATATTATTAAAATACTTAATTATGCTATTTTTGAATTATTAAAAAAATAAATGTTAATTTTTTCTTATAGGGTTTGTTTGTAAATGACTAATGAACTATTTTTTGATGAATTGAGAGATATTTGGCTGTTTGACTATGTCAAACCGCTTATAATCATATTTGATAATCAGCTGATTAGGTTGACAGTTTAAATTCAATCCACTGTTTTTGAAAACACTCCTATAAAAAGCGTGTTACTCTAACAACTGAAAAATTAAGAGATAAAAAGAATACTGTGCTTAAAATTTATTACAAAATGTAGGAGAGGAGATGAGAGAGATAAAGATAGAGATAGATAAGCATAAAGAGTAAATTCAATTTACTCAAAGTCAAAAAATACTTTGGTTTGTTCAAAAATTAAACAAAGTTTAAAATTTTGTACTTTGTATTGATATCATTATTTTTAAAAATTATTATATTTTTAATTAAATAAAATAAGTACCATTGGATTCATATTGTACAATACAAAAACTGCTACCATATTATTTTATACTAGCCAAATTTTTCTATAATGTTATATTCAAATATTGGGTTGAGTAGGAAAGTTTCAAATTGCATTTATTATACTTATTAATACTTAGGTTAAATTTTGTAATTAAGAAGAATTAAATCATTAAATTAAAAATGTATTTTATATTTAAATGTTTTTAAACATTAAAATGTTTCTACGAATAGCTATAATGTATAAAAAAATATTTTTAATGTTGATAGATAAAATTATTAAAAATATTTTTAGTTTTAATTATAAGATAAGACTAATTTTATTAAGGGATTATATTTTTACATAAGTAAAAATAATTTTTTTTGCTCATTAACTACTACTTTCATTTTAATTTCAAACATTAATTTAAATAACTATTTTTTTAACTTTGGATATAGGCGAGTAAGTTTTAATTTACTTAATTTTTACTCGTTGAAGGAAATTTAAATATAAGCATAATTCTTACAAGAATATTCAAAGTAATACTAAGATATAATACTCATGTTGTTATAAATATGTTTTTTAAGTTATGCGCTCGTAAGTTATTTTACACATAAACAACTAATATTAAACATTTTTATCAAACATCTTTAAATAAAGAATTGCTATTATCTATTTGTCAAAGCAACTATATTAATCTCTTGTCAATTAACTGTTAATAGAATCAGCTAATCAATGTTACAATATGCTAATTATCAAAAAGGACAATTATCTAATTGATTCTTACGTATCTAAAACATATTTAATAATTCAAAATAAAAAAAAGCAAGCCTTACTATATCTGGCCTAGATATAGGCTGTTGGTTGGGCCTAAAAAAGAAAAAGCCCATCTTCTTTCTCTACTTCCTCTTTCCCAAGTCCTCTAGGAAAATAATAAACTTCTTAAAACCCTCCGACAAGGGGTTTAAGGAAGTCGGAAAATGGAGGAATCAAGGAAGAGAAGAAGGGCACCTGTGTTGCCATGGATGAGAAGCCCTGTTGATGTCAGTCAATTCGAAGAATGCCCTCTTCATCTCCTTCCTTGCCTTGATACTAGGTATAACTTAACGGTCTCATAATATTGTTAGTTGAATTTCAAAAAGTTATCTTTTTTGGTGTAGCATCTAGTTGTCGTTGTTTTTTTTTTTTTTTTTGCTGTCTTGGTCTTGGAGTGCATTGTTAATTCTTTGTTAATTCAGGTTGAAGGCGGCTTTGGAAAACATGGGTTTCTCATCACTTTTTCCAGTCCAAGTTGCAGTTTGGCAAGAGACAATCGGACCTGGTGCTTTTGAGCGAGACCTTTGCATCAGTTCTCCAACAGGTAGCGGGAAAACTCTTGCTTATGCTTTACCAATAGTCCAAATGCTGTCCAAGCGTGCTGTTAAACGTCTTCGTGCTTTGGTGGTTTTGCCTACACGAGATTTAGCCTTGCAGGTTTTACGTGCTTCTGCTTTTTGCCTCAAGTTATCACTTTCTCATATCTTCTAGTTATTATGCTATGTCTACTAGGATTACTTGTTGATCTCTCAATTATTATTATTATTATTATTAGATAAACACATCTGAATTGCTTTATGAGCTAGCTATTCTATAGTGGAACCTGATGATCTTAGTCCGGAACCTTAGTGGATCAATTTATTTCATTTTCATGGAATTACTGTTTCATGTTAGATGGAATTAAAAGATTCAAATCCCTTTGTGCGTTTTTGATACTTGTCAGCAGTGATTCCCCTTTGATCCTCTGCGCTTTTTGACATGCTTTCTCTTTCTTTTAAACTGTACATGTTCATTCACCTGACAAGATGCCTTTTTCCTTTCTGGAATTCAGGTTAAGGAAGTTTTTGGTGCAATTGCACCTGAAGTGGGTTTATCTGTAGGATTGGCAGTAGGCCAATCTTCAATTGCACAGGAAATTTTAGACCTTATTAAGAGACCTAATACTGAGGCAGGAATTTGTTATGATCCTGAATATCATTTTAATGAGTTACAAAGTGCAGTAGATATATTGGTGGCAACCCCAGGAAGGCTTATGGACCATATCACTTCCACTAAGGGATTCACACTGGACCACTTGCGTTATCTTGTAAGTGACACATTGTGCTACCTCCAACTTAAATTTGTACTTTTGAATGAAGAATTTTTTGTATTTCTTGTGAAAGATTTGGATGGAAGAAGTCTTCAACAAGTTTTGCTTTTATCTAATATGGCCTTGTTAGTTATACTTTCTGTTTTTAAGTTATTGTTAAGAGTAAGGATGTAATGCTGAAGTTTCTTTCGAGTTGCATTTTTCAACATGATTGATGGATCGAGGATTGGATTAATAGTCAATAGTGGTGTTAGTGGATATGCAAAATCACAATTTCATTGATTTTTTATATGTTTAATTTCACCGTGTAGGCCATACCCAGAAGCATATCATGGAATACTTTTTTTATTAATCTCTATTGTAGTAAAAAGTGCCAATAAAACATATTGTTTTTAGGTTGTTGATGAAACAGATCGCTTGCTCAGAGAGGCATACCAGTCGTGGCTTCCTACTGTGCTCAAATTAACTCATTCTTATGATGAAGGCCTTATGAATCATGTTGATAGTATACCTACATTTGGGTTTCCAAAAACTATGAGGAGATGGTGGGTCATGTATATGTCCCTTGTATATTTGGTTTGAGCTTTGTCCTGTTTCCATTGACCGCTATGGTTTCCTACCTTAAAATGAAGGAATGATGTTTATCATTCTAAATTTTGTCATGCTTTTGAACAATGAGAATAATGTCTGCAATTGATACTTGCAATGATGTCAAGGAAATGTTTTCTTTTGGGTGAAGTAAAGTTTTACTTGGATTTTCGGAAGAATTCACATGCCCTTTAATGTTTTTACTACTTTTTTTCTGTATTTTTATAAATTTTGATTCGTTTGGCCACTTATGCTTTACATTCAGTGGTGTTGAACGGGGATTTAAGGGTAAGCCTTACCCTAGGCTTGTGAAGATGGTTTTATCTGCCACATTGACCCAAGATCCAAGCAAGATTGCTCAACTTGATCTACATCACCCTTTATTGTTGACAACAGGGAAAACGCGATATCAACTTCCTGAAAAATTGGAATCATACAAAGTGGTATGCTATGATAATATGCTCAATTAGATAAAACTATTGAAATTCATTTTGTGGTAGCTCTCATGTAGAAACCTTTTGTTGAAGCCTAAGAATTGTTGTAAAGGGGATTTTATGAAAAGAATGTCATTGATAAAAGTATTAACTTGGGATAGCTATTACATCACAAGTCATTGGTTCTATGTTTATATAGATTTGTGACTCCAAGTTGAAGCCTGTATACTTGATTGCGCTTCTACAAAACTTGGGAGGAGAAAAGTGCATTGTGTTCACCTCTTCTGTGGAGTCAACGCATCGATTGTGCACCTTACTGAGTTTTTTTGATGATTTGAAAGTTAAGGTCAAGGAATATTCAGGTCTTCACCGTCAGTCTGTAAGAAGGTAAACTTGGATCAAGTTTTCCTAGTTTTTAAAATGCACATCAAAAGCTTTTTTATTTCTTGTCTCTAATTATATTATGGGATAACAAATGATAAGGTATCAATTTTTTTAAGAATTTTACGTTCTAGTGTTCAACTTTTTAAAAATTTTAATTAATTTTATGTTCTAGTGTTCAACTTTTTAAAAATTTTAATTAAGTATCTAAACTTTTAAAAATCAGACAACTTATATCAAAACTTCGTTTCTATTAATATTTTACTAGCGTGGTTGATGGAACACATGAAGGCTAACGTTTGGAAGGAATTCGTGGCTCTTCATCTTCGTCTTTGTCACCTAGTTTTTAAGTATCGCGTGTTCTACCATATTAGCAAAAGGTTAGCAGAGACAACTTTTTGAACATAGTTGTCCATCTTTAAAAAGTTTAAACACTTACTTGAAAACTTTAAAAGGTTGGACACTAAAATGGAAAATTTAAGAGTTTCACACTTTATAATTCATTATCCATTATATTATTATTATAGCTTTTGTTTTGTGCTATATTTCTTCAAAATATGTAGTTCTTATTCAGAAAAATGTTGGTCACATGGTTGCATTGCAGTTCTAGTTACAATCAACCATTACTGCAGAAATGTTTCTTGGTATTGTAGTTAGCTGTTTATATTTTGGGCTATTGTGGGAAAATATAATCTGTTTAATTATGTCAATCTGGTACTAATTATGTCCATAACATTAGGAAAGAGTATCTCATAAATTATGGGATCTAACAAATCTGTACAAATTTATTTCCTATATTGTACTAGGGTTATCCATTCCTTTCCTTGTACTCTGTTTTGTTATATCAAAACAGAGTATTTTTTCCAGCCTTCATTGCTGGTTATTTCTACTTCTTGTGAAAGGCTTTAATTGCTTAAACAAAAGGTTTTTAGTCCTTGGAGATGTCAAAAGTTGTAGAGACAATAGCTGCATCTTAAATAGAGGAGGTTGTTGGTCTCAACAACCTGGAGAACTCCAAAGAACACTCATGCTGGAACCACAGGTTATGGACAACTTAGCTATGGTGTCTAGTGATAGCAATAAATCAACCATAAACATGCAAAGAGAATCCTTCTTTAAGACTAGAAAGACTAATCAATCAAAGGCTCAAAATCGTGACAATTTGTGGTTCACTTATTGCAAGAAGGCATGCCATACGCATCAAAAATACTGGAAACTTCATGGAAAGCCTCCAAGCAAAGAATGGGGACAAACAAGTCCATGTTGCTACATTACAAAACAGTGAATTAACACCGTAAGAGCCAAGCAATCTCAGCTAAGAAGGGATTGAGAGGGTGAGATCATTTATTAGCAACCCTAAACACCCATCAGGCACTTATTCTTTGGCATATTTAGGCGAGTTTCATTCTCTATTGGATTAGATGTCTCATGTAAAACCTTTGTTAACTCTTGGGTCATGGATTCCGGAGCTACCGATCATATGACTCATTCACCAAATGTTTTTTCATCTATTTCCCATGTCTTACTAGTATAAAAATAGCTATAGCTGATGATTCTTTGACAACTGTAGTAGGTGTGGGAGATGTTAAAATAAGTCCACTAATTCTAAGAAATGTCCTTCATGTCTCTAAACTATTTACAAATCTTATCTTTATACAAAAACTCACTTAAGATTTATGTTGCAATTTGGTTTTTTTGTCAAAGTTATTGTGTATTTCAGGACAAGGATTTGAGGAAGATGTCTGGACATGCTAAAGAATGGGATGACCTTCCTTAACTTGAAGCACCGAGTTAATAAATTTTTTTTTGGGGAAGATTACTTTGTTCTTTTATTTCAGAATTTATTTCCTCCAATAAAGAAAAAATTGACTTTATCATCACCGACTTGGACATCCATCTTTTAGGATTATTATAATTCTATTTCCTTTTTTGTTTAAAGGTTTAGATGTTAACATTTTTATTGTGAAGTGTGTGAACTTGCTAAACACAAGTATATATCATTCCTAATTAGTAATAAAAGAATCTCTACTCCTTTTCTCTCATCCCACAAACACACATCTTATTGCCCTTGGATCTAGTTTCCTTTGGTTTTGACTTTGGACAAGGACAAATGATATACACCCAAACACTCTAGGAACAAGATTGTTAGTAGTTTGTAGTGCGGGGTAGAACATTGAGAGTTTTTCCATGGAACTGTTGAATCCTAAGATCTTAGAAGGAAAACGATTTATGAGATGAGTTTCTGTAAGAACAACTTTCCCCTAAAAAGATTTACGCATATTGTTGTGAAACATAAAGGCTCGAGCTGTTTTAGGGAGATGATAGTTTTTTCTTTCTGCTACCCTATTTTGTTGGGGGATATTGATACAAGAGGACTCGTGGATTATCCCTTCCTTTTGAAAGTATGGGTTACAATTTGATTAAAATAATCCCTGAGATTATCTGACCGAAACCTTTTGATGTGGACTCCAAAATGATTTTTAACCATGGAACAAAAATTTGAAAGAACAATATTAACCTCATATTTGTGTCTGAGAAGAAACAACCAAGTTACATAAGTACAATCATCAATGAATGGGACAAACCATCTATCCCCAAAGATATCAGGAATAGGAGAAGGGTTGCAGATATCACTATGAATGAGATAAAAAGGAGTAGAGCTTCTCTTATTACTAATTGGAAATGGTATACGCTTGTGTTTATCAAGTTCACACACTTCACAATAAAAAGTTCAACATCTAAACCTTTAAACAGAGAAGGAAATAGAATTTTAATAATCCTAAAAGATGGATGTCCAAGTCGATGATGATGTAGCCAAATTTTCTTTTATTGGAAGAAATAAATTCTGAAATAGAAGAGTGAGATAATCTGCTCTTAAAAATGTTTGTCTCGGTACTTCAAGTTAGTATAGGCCATCTTGTTCTTTAACATATTCAATCATTTTTCCTGAATCCTTGTCCTGAAATACTTAATAACTTTAATAAAAAACTATATTACAGCATAAATGTTGAGTGAGTTTTTGTATAAAGATACGGTTTATGGATAAGTTAGGGACATGAAGGACGTTTCTTAATATTAGTGAAGGGCTTAGTTTAACATCTCTCACACCTGCTACAGTTGTCAAAGAGCCATCAGTTATAGCTATTTTTCTAATATTAGGACATGGAGATTAGGTTAAAAAATATTTGGTGAATGAGTCATATGGTCGGTAGCTTTAGAGTCCATGAACTAAGAGTTGACAAAGGTTGTACTTGAGATATTTAATCTAATAGAGAATGAAAACTCACTTGAAAATGCTAAAGAACAAGTACCTAGTGGGTGTTTAGGGTTTCTAATAAGTGATCTCACGCTCTCAATCTCTTCTTGGCTGAGATTGCTTGGCTCTTGTGGTGCTAATTCACCGTTTTGTGCTGCAGCAACATAGACTTGAGCGTTGCTCCTTGACGACTCTCCTTTTTGTTCCCATTCTTTGCTTGGAGGCTTTCCATGAAGTTTCCAGCATTTTTGATGCGTATGGTATGCCTTCTTGCAATAAGTGCACCACAAATTGTCACGGTTTTAAGCCTCTGGTTGACTAGTCTTAAAAGAGGATGCTCTTTCTATGTTTTGATTGATTTATTACTATCACTAGCCACCATAGTTGAGCTGTCCATAACCTTTAAGTATGAGTGTTCTACTTTCCTCACTTCAGATTAGTGCCACAACCTCATTACAGCATGGTACTTCTGGTTTGCCAAGAATTTGGATCTTGACTTGATCAAATTCGAGATTGAGTCCTACTGGAAAATCATAGACCATAGCTTGCTCAATGAAGTCTTTTACAAGAGTTGCATCTTCAAGACATTTTGTTTTTACCACTCTGTAGTTATCAAGTTCTTGCCATAAGGATTTCAACTGGTTGGCCTATTCAGTGACTATTCTGTTTCCTTGTTTTGCAGCCATTGTCTTCACTTTAACTTCATATGCTTGGGCTGCCTCCCTAGCTTTAGAGTAGGTTTGTTGAATTGCATCTCAAATATCCTTGGCAGTGTTCGAAAACATGCACATGTCGCTAATTTCAAGAATCATAGAGTTCCACAACCATGCCATAATCATGGAGTCTTCTTGATCTCATGCTTCAAATTGAGGATCTTCTGGCTTAGGTCTAGTACTTGTAATGTGACTAATCTTTTCTTTTCCTTCCAGCACTGTACGAACAAGTTGGGAAAACTTAGGTAATTTTTTTCATATAATTTGTATACAACATGTATACTTTGGAGTTCTCCAGGTTGTTGAGACTGAAAAACCTCCTCTAATTGGGATGTAGTTGTTGTCTCTACAACTTCTGACATCTCCAAGGACTAAAAAACCCTTTTGTTTAGGCAACTAAGGCCTTTCCCAGCAAGTAGAAGTAACCAACAATGAAGGCTAAAGAAAATACTTTGTTTTGATATGAACAAAAAAAACAAAGTACATGGAAAGGAAAGGAACGGCTAAACAACTGAAGGTTTCAGTTCTAAGAAAACCTGCAGCTTTGATATTAATAAAGGATTTGATGTTTCTTGAGGAGAAATTGGATTAGATCCAAGTGAGTTTATATACAACCAGGATATCATATCTCAACTCAAAACTTAAGGTAATAGGTTATTAGTCCTATCTTTATATGTAACTCACTTCATCCTTATGTCTCTTTCTAATGTGGGATTACTCCACCTTGTGGATCCATCTATATCGAACTAGCTTCCCCTTAATTCATAGCTTGTGCGAAGCCATTCATGTCACTTCGTGAATCATCCATTCATCTAACCCAAGTCCATGAATCCCTATTCATCGAACTTTACCATTCTTCTGACCCTTGACTTCTGTTTGTATCCCATAGTCATCATAACTCTTGCAAATCTTCAAAACCATGCTCGTGGTGATTGTTTGAGCCCATACAAGGCCTTCTTTAGTTTACAAACAATATGAGCAGCCAATTTTCCGTAACCTACTGGGACCTCGATATAAATTTCTTCTTCTAGTTCTCTATATAAAAATGCATTTTTCACATCAAATTGTTGTAATTTCTAACTATAATTAGCTACAAGCGACAATAAAAGTCTAAAAGTATCCAGTTTTGCAACTGGAGCAAAAGTCTATGAGTAATCAATTCCATAGGTTTGAGTATATCTCTTGGAACCTTGTCTTGTATCTTTCTATTGATCCATCTATTATAATTAGCCGTGTACACCTACGTCTCACTAGTTTCTTCTCAGCTGGCAAATTCATCACCTCCCAAGTTTTATTTTTCTCCGATGCCTCCATCTCCTTATTCATAGCTTGTTTCCATTTCTCACTGGACAAAGCCTCAGAAAAGGTGGTGAGGATGGTAATGGTGTTCAAACTAATAAGAAAGGCTTTATGGGATGGTGAACAATTTTTAACAGACAAATAATTTGCAAGAGGATACAAAGGTCTTTTTCTGCACTATCTATTCCTTTCTAATAACAACAGGAAAATCATAGGTGTCATTACTCTCTTGAAATGCATTTTCATTCTGTAATAAAGGATTAGTAATTGTTTGAATACTTAATTGAAAACTTTAGAAGGTTGGACACAAAAATGGAAAATTTAAGAGAGTTTCACACTTTATAATTCATTATCCCTTATATTATTATTGTAGCTGTTGTTATGTTTCTTCAAAATATGTAGTTCCTATCGAGAAAAATGTTGGTCACATGATTGCTTTGTAGTTCTAGTTACAATCAACCATTAGTGCAGAAATGTTTCTTGGCATTGTAGTTAGCTGTTTATATTTTGGGCTACTATGTTATACATTTGACATGAGTAGTGTTTAGCTGCTCCGTAGTGAGAAATAATTGCTTGTCATTTTCTGTCTATGCTTTGGCAATGGTGAAGATCACGATATAAATGGTAGGAAGTCTAACGTGGAGTTATAATCAACGTATATCGGTGTTCAAAATGTCGGTTTAGTGAATTTGAAAATTTTTAATGCAGCAAGACGCTAAAAGCTTTCAGGGAAGGGGAAATACAAGTAGTAGTTTCCTCTGATGCTATGACTCGTGGGATGGATGTTGAAGGAGTTAGAAATGTTATTAATTATGATATGCCTGCGTATGTGAAGACATATATTCATCGAGCTGGTCGAACAGCAAGGGCAGGCCAGACTGGACGTTGCTTCACATTGTTGCGCAAACATGAGGTTGGCCTTTTATTTGGATGATATTATATATACTTCTGTAACTAGATTATTCAAGATGGTTGTTCTTATATGTATATATAGATTCTTATTCTTGTCATATTATTTCTTATGAAAGGAGCAGCGTCTATTTTGCAAACCTACCTTGTCCCATGGTCATGCATTACATTCATAAACAATTTTATAAAGATCCGTTGAGATAGTAATTGAACCATATTGAATGCCTAGATTGTGGTATCCAGTTGGTGGGTGTTGTTGGTCACAGCCTGATGGGCTTTGACTGCTTAAGCAAAGTTGCTGCCTTCAAATTTGTCAAATGAAATCTTATATTGCTGTTTCAATCTTCCCATCTCTTGCTTGTGTGTGTGTTGATTTTCTTTCATTTTCAGGTCAAGCGTTTTGAGAAACTGTTACAGAAGGTTGACAACGATTCCTGTCCTGTTTACTCTGTTCCTTCGAGTTCCGTTGAATCATTTCAAACGACATACATAACTGGTAATTCTCATCTGCCTTGGATTTGCTCGTCAGTTCATTTGCAGTATATGAATGAGCCTTTTATTCCTTCTAAATGTGTCAGCACTGGAGAAGTTGAAGGAGGCAGTTGAATCAGAAACATCCAGGAAGCTAGACAGTCGTATCAAATCTTCAAGGGGCAAGTTAGAGTGGAAAAAATAGACTGGAAAGTTTTGCCATGGAAGCAAGCTGCTTGAAGAGTAACATTGTGTTTCTTCCTTGTGTTGAGATTTTCACTACTGAAAAGAAACATGATTTTCTTTCCAACTCTACCAGTTGACTGCAAATTAATTATTTCGCTTATTGTTTCTGCATCATCCATTTCTCTCGGAGAACTGAAATAAGAATGAAATCGCTCTGAATCTGAAACCATCAACTAAATTTGCATCGATTATGGAAGAGCTTTGGCCTCTTACAACATTTGAGACTACAACAGACTCTTACACTAGCATTCTGTTAATACAACTCATTAAGTGTGACCAAATCCCTTTCCGTCGATTCCATACATCGACTGAAAAGAACAAAAACAAGAGGTTTTTAACGACACAAAAATGTGTGCTTTGTGATCGGATGGAAAAAGAACCCGACCGTAGCTGCCAGTGTTCAGGGCTGAAAAAGGGATTTATGAACCCCTCTGAGAAAGTACTTGGAATTAGTAGCAGTGGTGTTAGCAGCAGTAGCACAAATACTGCTGCAACTAGCTGATGAAGTTGGTGACTTGGAGGAAGCAACAGGAGAATCATTTGTAGCGGCATCTCTATCCTCCTCACTGATTGTATCCATCATCTTTGAAGCTCTGTTCCTCATGACGCTAATGTACTGTGGCGGTGCAACTTCTGAGATAAACCTTGCTATCCGGGAAGTAGCCATATTTGTTATTTGGAGCTTGTTTGGTAGTTTCAAGTTCTTTGGAAGAGAAGCTAAGACACACAAGAGGACTCGATGGGTGAGCATGGGCTAGAGCTGTGGGAGGGATTTATAAGGGCTTGTTTTGGCCTAAACTAGGTCATTAGTCCTAATCAACTTAGAGAAACAAATCTGTCAACTAGTGCCGCCACTTTACTTTATGATATTAAATGCAAAGGCTTCGAGCTAAGCAACCTCATCCCATCTTCTAGACGTGTCACACCTTGTGTGGAAAATTAGATTAGCTTCAAAGATACGGTTTTTGTTGTCAACGTTGGCTTCCAAGTCTGCACTTTTCCGTGGTTGTACTGGGAGATGTCAGTTGCAAGCCATCTGTCAGTTGTTTGCTTCATAGAAAAAAAGGAATCTCTTGTACCTTTCTGATGAGCTGCTTTGGAATCAACTTGGAAAAGTTGCTATTTTTGTTGTTCAAGTTTGATTTGAATGGCATGCTAATGGGAAATTTTCCTGCCATCTTGTTGTACCTGAAAGGGTAAAACTTCACTGTGCCAGAAAGTACCTATGGAGTTAGGACAATAGGAGTAAATTGCCGGCGCCCGGCTATAACCATGGTTTTAGTTTTTCCAGTAATCTGAGGCCACATCCGATCCAGTTAATTGACTCTCTAACATCATCTGATTCAGAGAGCAAATTAAAACCAAGACAAATTAATATAAACCATATAGTCAGGGATTAGACCAATAATCCCATACCTAAGGGGCCAAATCCTGAAAATGATGCCTTTCTAGATGCGGATGGCCCATTGTATTTGGTCTGTTGATAATTTGATCTTACATTTAAGAGATTGGTCACCTTCATTAATTATTTCTCCATCTCAATTCCCTACGGCTACTCGGTTGCTTCTTATCCAGGGCACCAAACGGTGGTCACAGTGAGAGCACATCATGCTTAAGGACCACAGAGAAATTTCCTGAGTTCCAAAAAGGTCTTCTCTGGTGGCTCTGATTCAAAGTCTTCAAAAGGGTCCCTTTCTTTTGTTCTTTCCACTTTATTTTCCTCACATGGAGGCATCTAACAAGAAGACAGTAGGACGGCAAGTACAGCGCAATATGTGCATATGCAAGGTTTAACCAAAAGGATAAGAACCCTGGTCGGGTCAGCTAAACTGGTTCTCCTAGGTTCAGCCTTGAGCCCAGATGACGACGGCCCGACGTCTACGGCCCGCTCGGCCCATCGAGCATTAGACTCCCATGCAGACACAATGACTCACGTAAACCTAAACCTAATGGCATT
>JANIPN010000003.1:54783080-54797862 GCA_027478595.1 Erythroxylum anguifugum
AATAAAACGCGCTAAAGGGGATTGCCTTTAGGGCACAATTAAACAGTACCGTCCTTGCATAAGTCGACTTACCCAATATATAAGTCGACTTATCGGTACTGAATATGTGTAAGTCGACTTACCGAAGTGTACAAGTCGACTTACACTTACACATATAAATATATTTGTCATTACAATCAACATATAAATATATTTGTCATTCGTAATCATAATTGATAATTTATAAACATGTGACCGTGTAGTCACTGATAAGTGATAATTGGTAAACTTCAACTCTATGATTATGTTTTATGTTCCTCTTTTTCTCTCTTGGTGTGTATATGACTATGCAAGTCACTAAGATCATGTCACGCAATATACACGAACGTGTATGTATTTTTGCAGACTTACACATTCACATATACGCCCTTATATATGATTGTGTAAGTTTGCAAAACACCTCCTTACTATATGCAACAATCCCAAAAACTTTAGTATTTCACAAAATTAATCGTCAATCAAAAGATTCAAAATCATAATACGACAAAAGAACTTTACCTTGTTAGGCGGGTGGTGAAGAAGTATAAAAAACATAGTGGTGGGTGTGTGGGGAAGCAGGTTAATGTGGCGGCAAGGCAAAGGGTCAGCCGCGATTAGAGGACAATGGGGTGACGATTGGCGCGACGAAGATGCAGTTGACAACTAAGAAGTGAGTGATGTAGACAACTAACAATTTAAGAGAGAGAGAGTTAAGAAAAAAGGGGGGGGGGTGGTTAATTTAATGTAAAACGACATCGTTTTATTTTATGAGAAACTAAAGAATAAAATAACATCGTTTACTTCGTCTGAACTCAGAAATGATAATGAGAGCAGGAAATGACGTTATTTTGCTTAAAAAATGTCATTTTGTGTTGGGATATTGTCAGGCCTTAGGCCCAGGTTGATACTAAGCTTAACAATATTCTAGCTTTTAGGCCTGAGGCTTGACCCAAATACCACCATCAATTTTTAAGGGAAGAATAAGCAAATTTGATCTTCATGTTTTCATCACAAATCTTAACATTTTAAATCGCTCTAATATTCTTAAAACATTTAAATTCAATTTTTTTACTTAGAAAAATAAAGCAAATTTGAGCTTTATCAATTATATCATTAATAAATTGTCAAAAGTATATTACTTTTTAGTTAACTTAATTTTGCACCCATATCTCTACCTTTCTACTTCTCTAACACTCGTAGAGTTTACACAATTGTTTTGTTTAGAGATACTTAAAGTATTCAACCTTTTCGAAAATTTTTAATTAAGTGTAAGTTTTTAAAATTGGATAACTAACATTTAAAATTTTTAATATTTCAATTCAAAATATTAATTTAATTAATAATTTGTTAATTTGATTGATAAATTTTTTACTCTGAATGACATGTAGATATCCATCAACTAATTTTTATATAAGACTTTTTTCTGGTTCCAAAACTGGAAAAGAACCAATTTTATTAA
This sequence comes from Erythroxylum anguifugum, assembly GCA_027478595.1. Lineage (NCBI taxonomy): Eukaryota > Viridiplantae > Streptophyta > Magnoliopsida > Malpighiales > Erythroxylaceae > Erythroxylum > Erythroxylum anguifugum. The sequence continues at coordinate 54,784,558 of JANIPN010000003.1, forward strand.
CTTCAGTCCAGTATGTACTTTTTAGAAACAACAATAAAGAAAGATCCACCGCCGTCTTGAAGAAAGAGACGTGAAATCACGCGCCAATTCGATTTTGGCGGGTAATAAGTAAATTCAAATTGAGAAAAGCTTACGGAGAACACTACAAACGGACCAAATAAAATCAAATATGACTCGCGCCCCCTTTGTTATCAGTTATCGCGTTAGAGTTAGAGTGCTTCGTGCTCTTTCTTCTGTTACTCCCTCTAGATCTAGAAGAAGCTCAAAAGTGAATATGGGGGATCCTACTCATCTAGAAAAAATGGGCAGAGAACTCAAGTGCCCTATCTGGTAAATCTTCTCAAATCTCTTTTATTCCCACTTCTCACTTCTTCTGTACACCGATTCATTTCTCAAACTTTCTTTTCTGTTTCTGGCAGCTTGAGTCTACTCAACTCTGCAGTTTCGTTGCTATGCAATCATGTGTTTTGCAAGTAAGCATGCTTAGTGTTTCTTTATTTTGGATTTTGTCCTTTTTATTTATGGTAATGTTTGAAAAATTATTTCTGGTGAATTTCAGCGTATGTATTGTGAAGTCTATGAAGTCTGGCTCCAATTGTCCAGTTTGTAAAGTGCCATATCACCGTAGAGGTACATCACTTTTCCTTAGCTAGTTTGTTTGAATAAAAAAGACATCAATTGGACAATTAGTTTGGATTTCGTTTTGCTGAAAGACTCTGCGAGTTCAAATAATTGTAATTGGAACAGCTCTAGTACTAAGTTCTCATTATTTGAAAGCTTTAATTTTGGTGTCGTCTGGTATCCTGAATGTGCTAATCATGAAGGAAATGCTTTTTTGAATTCACTGAGCTTCAGCAATTGGTGATTTTTCTTGTCTTAAAAGGGTGTAAAATTTATGCAGAGATTCGTGCTGCGCCACACATGGATAATTTGGTGAGCATTTACAAAAGCATGGAAGTTGCTTCAGGATTTAATATATTTGTTACACAGAATGCTTCAACAACTAAGTTATCAGGTAATATGGTATATGTTTGTGCCTAATAGTAATCCAAATGAAACTGGGCTTCTTCAAACAACAAGAGAAGTAAATTAATATGAGGGGACTAAAGGAACTATATTTAACAATTGATATCTAGCATCTTTTCTTTCGTAGATTCTAATTTCAATTGTTCAGAGTCCTTCCTATTTGTTGAGCTGCATTGTGTCTTTAATCTATAGGTCAAGAAAAAATGTTGGCGTGCTGTTGGATACAAATTCTTGTGAAATTGGACAAAAGAAGATACATGTTCCTTATGTATATTGCAATATCTTGTTCGGTCCATGTCAATTGCCTGCATATCTTTGTAGCCATTGTGGATCATGGCGGATGTTCATTATGTTCAAATTTTGTTTTTATTTTAGTTTCATGAGGTTTTGAAATTTGCATTTTTGTTGTTTAGAATGACCATATAAGAAATGTCCTGGCAAATTGAACTACCAAAATGTCATCTGTTTTTGTCATTCCTTGTTGTCATGTTACAGATGAGCTAAAGAATGATTGCAAAGCAAGTTGTGACGGAGAAGTTACTGGTAGGTTTTGTCAAGTTTTGGGCAATGATCGCAAACCCAATCAGAAAAGACCGAGAAAGAATATGAAAACCCACATTGAAAGTTGTGGTTCTGCCGAAAATAAGCCCTCCTTTCCAACAAAGAAAAGGGTACAGGTTCCACGATATCCTCTTTCTGGGGCCCCATCACTGCCTGAGAAGGTGGAAGTTGGATCGGGTGAAACCAATGATGATGGACAGAAGAGTAATTCAGTAGGCCTAAACAACAATTCTCTTCTTACTGGAAATGTAGAACCTGTGCTTTTGCCATTCTTCTGGTTGAGAGATGATGAAGGTGTAGAGAGCTTAAGTCAGGATACTGATGGAGATCAACTTTTGTTTATAACACCGCCAACTGTCCCTACTTTCAGTGATATTAAGGAGTTGGATGAAAAGAGCCCCTCTAAATCATCTCAGAATGTAAGTATTTTTATCAATTCATTGCAGCCTATGTGTATTACTAATAGCAATATTTCATTTAGCAAATGTATTTGGTTATAGTCCTGGTTGGTTCTATTAGCCAAGACGGGAAGTGGAAGGAAGGCATTTGTAACGTTGATGCAATAAGTCAATCCTTTTCTTCCCATATGCATACCTCCCCCCCTTTTGTTCTGTATACCAAACTCAACTGCTATCATATGAGCTGGTAATGATGCTCTTTGTCTTATATAGCTACCATTAGTTTGTCCTTAGTCTGTATATGCTAATTGATTCCAGAAGTTTCAAGTCTTAAAATGTATCTGAGCTTATATTTGATCCACTTGAATATTACTAGCTACATGTTACCTGTGGTCTTTCAGGTTACTTGTGGTCTCTGCATGTATCTAATGAAATTAGTTCTTTTGTGTGAAAGACAAGAAGCATCCTAAATCTTGCTTATAATCAGTTGTTTGATGCCACAAAATTACATGCTTTGGTTAACATGGTGTAGGAGGCAGTATCTGCAAAATCAAATGCTTTAAATCTGTTTGATAGTCAGACTTTTAGATGTACACAAAGAGCTTCTCCACCTGTACTTCTTCCAAGTCCAGTGAAAATGCAGGTACACAGTCCACCCAATATCATTTTTTATTTCTATTACTTAAATACTCACACTTGACTAAAGTTAAAGAGAATATAGGGTGAAGATGCTATTGGAATTGGTAAGAACAAAGAAGAAAGATCAGAAGCTTTCTTCTCCACTGCACATCAAATTGAGGAATCTCATGTTGAAAATGAGAAATCTGTGAATACCAAGCAAGTAATCAACAGGGTAGATGACTTCCTGCCCAGTGTATTATCTTCAAGAACCAGAGGCACCAACAATCAGGGTGATTATAATAAATCCAACAAAAGACGTAAGAATGTTAGGAAATCTGTGACAGAGGAAAAAGTCGATGAGAATAAAGGCCAAAGTTGTGATGTTTCTATTGAATCAGAGTTAGTGGATGGGGGATTTTTGCATAAGGAAGCACTTGACAGTAAGGGCTGCTCTTCTAGCTATAGAGAATTTAGGAAGAGGACTAAGAAGGCTGATTTTCTTGCCTATGCAACTAAGTCAAAACTTGAAAATATACCTGAATATGATGCAAGAGAAGAAACCGTAAATCTAGCTGATGAGGAGATGATTCAGGAGTTATCTGCTTCATTGGTTAAGACTCTAGATTGTGACCAAGATTATAAGATAGAGGCAGCAAGTAAAGTGCTAAGGAAGAGCTGTATGCAGAATCGGAGTATGAAGCGCTCTTTGAGTTCAACGAATAAAAGGAAATTGGAAGAGGCTAAGGGTGAGTTTGAGGAACATGGCAAAGGGAATAAGTCTGCATTGTTTTCTGAAGATAACCAAAATTTAATAAGCTGGAGAAATAAGGAAGTTAGGGGCATCGCAGCGCCTGATGAATTAATGGTTGGTGATTCTGAAGACGAACTTTGTAGTGCTTCCGCAAAAGAAGGCCAGCCCATCCAAAGTGTTAATGTTGCTTCTGCAAAGGAGGCTCAACCAGCTGAAGGGGCTTTAAGCTGTCTGAAGTCTAGAACTCTTGATATCTCTCTGAATTTGACGAGTAAATCTCAAGCTAATGGAATGTCTTTGAGGAAATGCACAATCAGATGTGTATTTTGTCATTCTGCAGAAAACTCGGAGGTGATGCTACTTCCCAATTATTATGCTGCATAATTTTCATGTCCCGTCATCTAACTGAATGAATTAGTATTCGAGCTTACTGCCTTCTATTCTTAAAAATTCCAGGTTTCTGGAGAGATGGTTCACTACCACAATGGCAGGCCTGTGGCTGCAGATTTTGATGCTGGATCCAAGGTCATACACTCTCATAGAAACTGTACCGAGTGGTAAGATTTTCATTCAGTTATGATGGAAGGATTATGTGCATTAAATCCTTCAGTTCTTTTCATTTGCTTAACTCGTAATAGTGTTGCACAATCACCTTAGTACTTCCTACCAAGCAAAGCTAGTAAGGGAGAAAATTGATCCAAGTTAAAAAACTGAAAGCTCTGTACACCCTCAGCTAAGTGAATTCCTTTCGCCCTTCTAGCGATTATCTGGACAGATTTATCTCCAACCATTATAGTTGATGCAATGGGCTCCTAATAATTGCAAACATATTGTGCAGGGCACCTAATGTCTATTTTGAGGATGATACTGCAATAAATCTTGAAGCTGAATTATCTAGAAGTCGTAGGATTAAATGCTGTAGTTGCGGACTCAATGGTGCCGCTCTTGGATGTTATGAGAAAGGTTGCCGAAAGAGTTTTCATGTCCCTTGTGCAAAGTTGATTGCTGATTTTCGGTGGGATTATGTAAGCAGATTAGAATGTTTCTCACGATCGATTTAGGTTCTGCTCAAATGCTTTTCTATCATATTTACGCTCTTTCTCCAATCATTTTCAACAGGAAAACTTTGTCATGTTATGTCCACTTCATTCATCTTCTAAATTGCCTTGTGAGAATCCACGAACTAAGGAGAGGAGAATGGCATCCACTCAAAACGGGTATGTTGATACTTCAGTTAGATTTTCCAAATAGGCCTCACATTAAGCTTTGCAGTGAAACTTCTCCAAAACTTCAAGATCTTGTACTATCCCCTTCTCTTACTTTCCTCCTCTTCCAGTAAGATGCAGAATCAGAAGAATCGAGTTGTGTCTAAGCAGGCAATCAACACATGTCCATATTCGAAATTATTTATAGGATGCAAAAAGCCGGTTCTTTGTTGTTCTGCTCTTACAGTTGTAGAAAAGGTATGACACTTACAGATTCTTCGTTTTCTCCTTTTTTGGCACAAAGTGAAATTGCTTCAATTAGTTTTTAATTCATGCCTCTGCAGGAAAGCATTGCTGGGTTTGAGAGATTATGTGGAGTTACATTGTTAAAGAAATGGGATTCAAATGTCACACATGTCATTGCATCAACCGATGAAAATGGAGCATGCAGAAGAACTTTCAAATTTTTGATGGGCATCCTAGAGGGGAGATGGATACTGAACATTGAATGTCAGTATCGTGGTTTTGCGTTCATAGTGTTTAACTTGCAACTATTTGCTCATAATTTATAACTCGCTTTTAGTGAACATGTTTTTTTGTCCCCAACTTTTTCTTTTTTCTGCCCTTGTTCTTCCGTACAGGGGTCAAGGATTGCATGAAGGCCATGAAACATGTTGATGAGGAACAATATGAAATTGGTGCGGACACTCATGGAATCAAGGATGGCCCTCGACTTGGAAGACTGAGGCTCCTTAACAAGGTTATTTCTGCTCTGCTTGCCTTCAAGTTCAACTTCCTTTTGAATCCTGAGTAGTATATTAAATGTCTGTTTGTGGATTACCTTTACCACTGCACAATTTTTGCACCAAAAGAACATATTGCTCCCTATATTTATGTTTGTTCTGTGTTCAGATTCTGCACTGTCTTGCAAAGTTTGTATACTTATCATGTGAAGTCGCGATAGTTAAAGACATCGAAACTAGCTAGAGTAATTCCACATTATTTTTATGTGGGTTTTTATACGAACACTTGTGCTTCTTAGGCTAATGCACATTTAAGACAAATTGACACTGTTGTACACACTAGGCATATAATGGACAAATTTATCATGTACAGCAACCGAAGATTTTTGAAGGGTTCAACTTTTATCTGCTGGGAGATTTTGCACCCTCTTATAAGAGATATCTACAAGATCTTGTAATTGCTGCCGGAGGAACCATTCTACAAAGAAAACCTATTTCTGGGGGTCAAGCCCTGATATCGGGTTCCTCTGCACCTTCAACCTTCGTAATTTATAGCAAGGAGCTGCCTGAGAATTGTGATCCCAGCAAAAAGGAGAAGATCTTAACCCAGAGGATGTCTCGTGCAGTGACTCTGGCAAGTACAACTGGAGCCAAAGCCGCAAGCAATTCATGGGTTTTGGATTCGATTGCAGGCTGCAAGCTGCAAAATCTTGATGAATAATTTGTTATTATCAGTGGTGGTCCTACAATTATAAAAATGGCATTTGATGGAAGGATAAGGCAGTTTAACTAATGTGTTGGTTGACTTATTAGTAAACTCAGGATGTAAAAGTAGAACAGTTGCTTCTTTTTCTGTTAAAAAGTCTCTGAAGCATAGGTATCGTGTAAATGTTCATTCCTTAATGCGACTTTTGTTATTATCCCGTATTTGTTGGATTTAATAAGAAAACCCTTCATATTTCTTGCTATCGTGCTTTAATAACTAAATCAGGACATAATTGCCCTTGATAGTAATGGGGTTATGCCGTTATGGAACATCGTTAAGAAGAAGCATACCGAAGGAAGAAAGTTAATGCGTTAACACAAATAATGCAATTAGACAACTATTCGGAGGCAATGCGCCTAGACTACGTAACTAGTCGAATCATATGCCTAATGGGAGAGGGACACATTACATATGCTTTCTCTTTATTGGTTAAGTCCAACGATGCCAAAAGCGTGTCCCTTCCCTTCCCATGTCATAAACACTTCATCCTTGTTTCTTCTCATTAGGCTTACCGGCGTCAATGTCAGCTCTGGAATTTGCAAATTCACCATTCTTGTCCTTCTGTGTTGAGATCATAAGATTGAAACGTTCAAACAATTTCTCTAATACTGAAATATCATCTTCAATATCAACCTGTTGGTCATTGCTCGAAGCCAATCTTTGCCTAAAGCAACGTATCCGTTCAAGCCCAGCTGCCACTTCTACCTCAATCTCCTCCATTGTTGAACGGATCTCCATGTTCTTCTCTGTTGCATCTCTGTATTTCCTCTTCAAAGAGCGATAACTATCGAGGGATCTCAAGAGTTTCTCTGAAAGTGCCTTGTTTCTCTCCTGAAGTGCCACATTTCCCTGAGCCTCTCCTGATCCGCTCGCTTTCTCCTCCTTCTGCTCAGCAGCGGCGGCGCAAGATTGTAGCTTTGCCAACAAGTTCGCGTTTTGAGCTTTCAGATCATTGACATGCTCTTCCATTTCATTCAATTCATGAACTTTCTTTGCAAGCTCGCAAGCCATAATCTCTTTCTCCTTTCCCAAGCTTGAACACATAACTTCCAAGCTTTTTCTTGCTGCCATGCTAGCACTGAGCATTTTCCTCAACTTATCGCTTTCATCTGCTGACGGTTCTTGAGGCTTCTTCTCTGGCACAGGGGTGATGCCACGACTAGGCCTCAGCTCTGTGTTGCATCGCCTCAGTTCTGCCATTTTTTTCTTGCCCGATTGAGATTTTTCGATTCTCGATTTAACATCGTCTAGAATTGTCATCATTCCAGCAATTCTTTGCGGTCTACGGTCATCGTTGTACCTAGAGCTGGCCTCATTATGATCATGAATAATTTTCAGTAGTAGCTTCACATTTGTGGCAACACCTACACCGAGAAAATGAAATCAATCAAAGAACATCGTTAATAAATGCATACGGATCAATATCATACCAATCCAATATTTATATATCTTTTGTCATCTTGCGGTCATGAACATCGGTCGTGCTATAGATCAGTTTTATCGACAATCATGAACATTACTGAAAGAAGAAAATTGGGTAGGAGACAATGTATTCCATTACCTTCTAAACTATAATCACCGGATGAACTGCTCTCGTATTGGCTTGGGGATGAGGGCGCTAGCTGTGGAGATGAAAAGGCTCGAGCTTTGTTAAATTTGTCCATGTGAGAAAACAGAGAAAAGACCTTCAGGAACAAAAGAGCTTAAGACGGTCCAATTGGGTTGCTGACATTTAATGGAAGCAAATGGGGGGGTTGCAGAGAAGAGGTAGAGGTGTTTTGAATTGAAAGAAAAGAGAGAGGATAGTGATAAATATGAACAATAGTATAGTATAAATTAGCTGTGTTGGTTTTAGAGATCCAAAAAAGAGAGAGACTGCTTTTGGCACTCTCTTCTCTCTTGTGTTCTCTTACTGAGGGTATTGTTTTGTTTGTTTGTTGCTATATTGTAACCTGTTTTGCTCCGTTTTCATGTGGGAGTTTGGTGGTTTTGTGAATTGGACGGTTCTTGGTTGTAAACATGCGAAATTATTGGTGACAGCTTGACTTTTTTATTGGCCGTTTATAAGTTTGACTTTGTTGTCCCAAAAATGGGTGGAATCCTCAACCCATGCTTTGTTCAGCACCAAAATTTATAAAAGGTTGCTGCTGTATTTTAAGTAACAAAACTGATACTTGGAAAATATTGCACCCTTAGTTTGGGTTTTGATTCAGAAATTTCTTTTTTTCTTTTGGATTCGAGGAAATTTTGTAGGCGGACCAAGCGGGCACACCTCTTCGAGGGCCCAACTGGTGCACCACCTCACAGGCGGGCCAAGCAGGCGCACCTCATCATCGAGGGCCCAACTAGTTCTCCACTTACAGGTAAAACCCCGGCTGCCCCAGGATCTTACAAGAGAGGATAGTATGGAATCGAACCTGGGACTTAACTGAAGCCAAGCCCTGCTCTCAACCACCGAGCCTAAAGTTCATAAATTTCATATTTTAGATAACCATGGTGTCCATTCTTTTCGTCTGATCTTCTACAAACCATATTTTTGTCAATTTTGTATTTATTTTTCTCTTAACATTAATTAAAAAAATCTAATTCCATATTTGAGTTAATTATCAACCTTATTTTTAATTGAATCTTCTCCCCCGAATCTTATTTAATGGTAAAATAAAATGTATGATTTATCCCACACCAAATCAACAAATTATATTAATTCCTAATTTTTATCAATTTCTCTTCCTCTTTAGAATGTTAATAACTTTAAAAAGGATATAAATCACCATTAAAATAGTGTTGAATCAGGCATCAATTACTTATATGACAAAGTTGATATGAATTGATTAACATATAGTTAATAGAAATTCTTTTTCTAATTTTTAATATCATATTATATTTATTTAAAATAATTACAATTGCATTATGTGTATGAGGACTAAAAAGAGGTAAATCATAGTTTTTAAAACATAGGAGATTTAGTGTAATTCTCTCTTAATATTTATGATAATAAGAAATTATATAGTGCAAATATAAAATAGAGTAAAAGGCACCAATTTATCCTATGATTTAGAAGAACAAATCTGAAACGATTTTAAACTAATTCTCCACTAGACTAGTACCCATTAATGATCCTACTAAAGCAACGAGACCAAAAATTGAAACACTAAAATATTCCATAAAGACAATTAACGTGAGCACAGACACAATGACGATGTAAACATGTTATTCCATAAAAAGCATTTTGCACCCTTTTGGCCAAAAAATTTAACACCGATGCATAAAAACAATGAATACTAAACCGGTTTACACTCCTCTATTGAGGCTCTCCGTTACAAGAGGTTTTGAGTTCGAGTTACGTCAAAGAAGGGAAAATGGGATATTTTCCTAATAGAGGATCCTAGCTCTGTCCTCCTGGACAAAGCTCCTTCATCGGATCAATTACGGACGCCTCGCTTTAGCGGCAAAGGTGGGAGTTTTTTTTAATTCAATATAATTAATTATATTTTCTCTTTTTAGCAATTAAAATATGATGTACAAAATTTTTATTTCTCAATATTTTTAACAAACTAACCTCTGTCAATGATAATGTTGATCATTCCATCTTATTAACCGACTACCGCAATTATAGTGATTATATCTATTATCATTATTTACTATATTTATTCTCAATCCTATTTTCATTCTCCCATGTAAACCAACCACCCCTAAAGACTTTAAAAGGTTGGATACTAAATTTAAAAGTTAAAATGGTCAATCTGAACCATAAAATTTGTACCAAAATTCAACTTAAACTCTAATATTTTAGAGCATTTAAAAAGAACTTTAACATTTAAAAAAATTAAAAAAAATATCCTAAATTGACATAACCATTACTCCCCGATAAGATTTCCTCATTTTTTTCAAACCTAAATATTGTTTTACTTCTTTTTTTTTTTTATCATAAGCTCCCCTTACCAATTAGTAAACGTCTCTGCCTCTTTTTCTTCACATTTGGTTGAATAACTAATTTCTCAAATAATTCCCCAAACCCCATAACACTCCTCTCTTCATCGTCTTATTGTCGAAGTCTCCTCTTTGTGTAGAATGACAAGATATGAACAATCTTCTTTAGCTTCCTATCATATAAGTAAAAATAAATTAAAAGTAATTTCTTCTTTAATCTATGGAGCAGATTTCATCTTGAAGCTATCTTCTCTAACACGAACTCATGGTGTGTAAACAAACTTGTATAATGTTGTGTTGTTTTGATATTTACACTAACCTTTGGCAAATAACAATTCATCTGCTAAATTAAAAAAATCTTAAGAACATAGAAGACGTTTATCGCATGTTAAGATTTTGTAACTACTATGAGGACTCTCAGATGTGCCATGCACATTTGATTACCAACATTTGATTGCCAACCCATAGCCTTCGCTATTTTTACAAGTTCGTTCATGACATGGAGAGAATCTCAAATGTATTCCTAAAGTCAACACATGGTCCAATAAAACTGAAACATGTGTGTAAATATAGAAATATCATGAAATGGAAGTAGAAGAGAGGAGAGGGGGATGGTGCATATGGGGTTTTAACTCCATATTTTTCTCTTCTCATTTCCCCTACATTTCATCTTCTTAATCACAATATTTTGCATAAGGAATCAAGCTAATCCTAAGTGGAAATCAAGGTAAAAGTTATTGATTTTTCTTCTCATTTTCATCTTTTCTTGCTTTGCTCACGGAAAGCTAGAATTATAAGGTTGGAATTGGAATTGTGATATGTATTTGTGGTGTTTCTAGTGGGTGAATCAAGCAAAGCTAAAGGGGGAGAGATTGTCTGTGCATATTTGAATGTGTACAAAGATTGATTTGGACATGGAACAGTTGTTGGAATAGTGTATTGGTTTTACTTTACCTGGAATTGGTTGAATATGACAAGAGAGTAACGTTTAGTATAATTCTGTTTTAGGTTCATTTGAACCTTTCTCATTGTTTTGGTTATAACTCGACCTACAGACCTCTAAATTGGGTGATTCTAATTAAGGATGAAACCTAAGATATAACATTAAAAATCTCTAGAAGAGATCCTAATTAATTCTGGTTTCATGACATTAACAATTGAGATTAAAAATGATGACCTAATGTTGTCCCTGTTTTTGAGCAGCTTGAGATGTTTGGTGTGTGTCTCATGATTTAGAACTCCAAATGACATGATTTTGATTCTATAGAAATTAGAGGCGTAGAGAAACAAATGTTTAGAAGACCTCTCAGCTTAAGTCGAACTTTTTCTATGTGAAAATTATGGAACAAATGAAGACCATCGTGTGATTTGCTTTCAGACTGATTTGTTTGCCCATTTTTAGACCCATTGTGTGCTTAACTCAAATTGCACTATTTTGAGTTTTTCGCTTATGATTTTTACCAAATCATATCCGAACCTTTTTGAATATTTATAAAACTTTGCAAACACTAGAAATAAATGAAATATGACTTACTATATATGAATTGCGTGATTCAATATTGAAATTTAAGATTGAACATAATGCGTGCTAAAGAAAATTTACATGTATATAGAAGATTTATATGCGCATATTTATTGCCTACATGTGTACAGTATGACCATATAAGTTTACATACTGATTTTATGAACATAATTAAGTATAATTTAACATGTTTAATATTTAAATGGTATACAAGAATTTATATACTAGAATTATGTGAATGTACATAGAGAAACATGACTAAACAAAACATATACAAAATAAATCATATGAGTACATTTGATTTGTATACTATTCTAATAGTGGTATGTTATGAATTGAATGTATGAACTTAAATATAGATTTTATGATTTCAAATGAATATCATATGATTTGATAATATATTAATTATAAAATTGACAAATGATTAATGGAAAATGTTATAGTGTCTGCTTCATTATTTTGGTGATGGATAGATAGGCATGCATATAGGGTTACAATGCAGCTGCTATATTTTGACACCAATAGTGTTTTCATTTTGAGACTATAATGTATTTACAGTTTGACGCCCTTGGGTATTTATAGTTCGATACCTTCAGGTATCTATAGTTTGATATCTTCGGATATCCACAACTTCCGTTATCTACACACATAGAAATATGCAGGTCTAAGATAAAAAGTAAATTAAATAGTTATAAATAAGAGATACAACATAACAACATGAATAATTTATGTTGATGAGCATTGAATATCAATATTTGGCTTATAAATGTGAATTTACGATATATGAATAATATGTTAAAGCATTTTTACATTATTTACCTTGATTAATTATGCCATTACTATTTATATGAGCTTATGATATTCATGAATGTGTTTGTTCTTTGCAAATGATCGTTGTGAGTGATCATCCAAACTATTTATTCCCCACTAAGATTTCAAGCTTAGCACAGATATTAATCCGTGTAAGTCCAAGTAATAGGAGTAAGGCACAAAGATTATCTACAGGGACCAACGCCAATCGCTAAAAGTAAATGTACTTTTGGATGTGTCTTTTTGGTTAAAGATGATTGTATATGTAATGAAGGAGCTTATAATATTTCATTTGGATTATCATATAAATGTAAACATGTAATACAACTCTTAAATGATAATGTTAAGTGATATAAAATTTTGTAATATGTAATAGACAAATGTGTGACGACAATCCCTATGAATGAATAGAAGTGTATGCCATAAATGTATGTACAATAGTTTAGTTGCCATATATGTGAGTGATTGTAGGTTTCGTATAGGGGGTGTTACAATTAAAATTCTTTTTGAATGCTTCAGATGAGTAGATTCAATTTACATTTAAGTATAAACATTATGGTTTGAATTGATTCTTTTGTCAATTGAAAATTTCTCGAAAGATTAAATACTTTTAAAATTGTTATCTTTTCGTTGATATGATCAAGTGATAGAGTTTTTAAGTTGCGTGCAATTATTGTAATTGGAGAAATTATTAAGATTACACTTTGTTAGGGTTCTTCTTGACCTTAAATAAGATTTGTAAATGGTTTCTCTTCAACGTAAGACTTATTAATGTTTCTTTTCACCTATGAGAAAGAAGATATTGTATGAAGGGTTCTTTTTAACTATGAGAAAGAAGAATTCTCAATTGGAGCCTAGGAAGTAGATATAAGACGAGAATTATTTGACGAACTATTATAAATTAATTTAATCTCTCTTTTCCTATTATCTTTAATTATTATTGTGATTGATTTGTGATTTTTATATACGAAT
>JANIPN010000003.1:54806323-54816526 GCA_027478595.1 Erythroxylum anguifugum
AAGTAAAATTATAAACATGCATATAAAGTCAAGAATGACACTTATTTTAAATAATTAAAATATATCTAAAACGACACTTATTATGAATTGGAGGGAGTATAACATAATTGGTCCGTATATATGTATGGTTATCGAATGCAAATACTTATGCATATTTTAAAATAAGTTAAAATTTTAATTTTGACGAATAAAATCATTGGAAATGAAAGAACTGAAGATGCAGCAGCTGGCATATAACAGTAAGTTTCCCAGCAAAATCATGGTCACCCGTCACCCACATAGTTTAACCATTCTCTTGCTCAGTTCCCTATGACTTGCACTTAAAACTGAAGCAAGTTAGGCACGTAGACAATAGCTCTTGAGATGAGATTGATTCCCTCATGTTATGTGCTTAAGCAAAGTCAAAGCTATTAACTTTCTGCATGCTTTGCCTAACCCAATGAAAGAGTTACCACACAAACCAAAATGGATTCCGATCAAGGAAATCCACCCACTACTCCTATTCTATTCTATGTTAAACAGCAATAACTAATCGATATGGTAACAATAATTGCAATGCCCATCTCCCAATTGCTCTCATATCATGCCCCTGTCTTTTCTGCTTTTTAATCATCAACATTATGATTTCCTTTTCTTTTCATATCATACTCATGTTTCCTTATCTTTATCGCTCATTTCTCTCTTCAACAAGACTTCAGCCACCAACTAGCTCAGGGAAAATGGAGGTATACACGTGGAAGAATGCAACTGGGCACAGCTATATGAGGACAGTGTATGAGGAACCGGAGGGGGACAATGCTTTTAAGTCACCTGGTTCGGCTGCTTGGTTGGCAGGCGTCCCTGCACATGTATTGTCAAAGGTATCTTTCAGTCTTTCATTTTCTTTTTCTATAAAATTTTATGAACAAATAATTGTCCTAAATTATCTTATCAAGTGTGAAATTTGTACACGCTCGTATCTTTACATGCAACAGAATAATCTGACAAACAAACAAAAGTCTCTTGGCTCCTTCTCCATCCTATCCATTGGATCAGTTTCAAGTTTCATTTGATTCTTACCATCTACACCATTCTAGGTTCACAAATACTCAAGTTATGCTACATACCTACTATTGGTTACCAACTTGTCATTTAGGAAATGATAGGAACATCAAGCATAAATTTGGCAACTTGAACATGGAATGCTGGAATAAAGATATGTACTAACGAGACGGTTGATTCATACGAAAGAATGGTAATAAAAATGAGAATGATTATAGTAAAAAGTAATAATATATATTATTATTATAATTATAATGATTGGGTAAGAAAAAGATAGGATTACCATTATCATTAATAACAATTGCTTTGTAAAAAATAAAAAATAATTAATCACAATATTTTTATTAATAAATGAAATATATTTTAATTAATTATATTGTAATTAATTAATATTAAAAATATTTATAAAAAATGAGTTATTATTAAAAAATGAGCTCTTTACTAAATGGATGGTACGAGAAATTCTCTAAAAATAAGATATTAAAATATTAATAATCAACAACTAACCACTCACTTCTCATCTCTTAACCATTATCACCTTTCCAAATTCATTAACAAGTACCCTTAAGTTGTAAGTTGTCATTCGTGTCATCAAGCGAAACCTAAAATGGCTATTTCAAGTACCTGTTTCTTTTTCTTATGAGAAAAACGATTGGACTTACATATGCAGCTATTTAATATTTTATCACCGAGTCACGTGGCAAATATCCAGGGGACCTGTTCCTTCTTAAAAATAATCAAACGGTGTAGCCTTTTCGTGAAACGACGCCATTCTGCGGGTTCTTAGACCAGGGATTTCCGGTGGAGTCAGCGTTCTGATCAATGCAAAATTGAGGCCTTTGAAAAACGGATGGGTTTTGATGTCGGCGGATCCCCTCTTTGACCCGAGTCTACTGTTCGGATCCTTGATCAGTAACCCGGATATCAAGTCCCGCGCGTGCTGCTCAAGTGTGGAAGAAGCCGAGACGGTAGGAAAAGTCAAGGGCCTTTTTACGATGCTCCGCAGCGTCAGCTCGTTCACTTGTGACGCAAACGGCGTTCGTCCGTATATTAGTTCGTAGATGAAAATCCCAAGGGCCCACCAGTCGACCGAGTTCCCGTGGGATCCACCTGATGCAACCTCCGGTGCCACGTACTCGTGGGTCCCAACAAAAGAGCAGGACCGGGCTCCTATGGGTTCGGCGACGAAGAGGCGGTTCGAGTTCAGGGTCTGGATCTTCTTAGAACGGAAGAGCCGGTTCATGAGGCAGGAGAAGGTTTTTTTGGAGCGTGGTCGGGAGTAGGGTAACACAGCAGGGAACGCGGTATCAGGTGACAAAGATGGAGATTGAACGGCTGGGATTGCATCTGAACACAGTGAGAGGTCAAAGTCGGAGAGCATGATGTGACCGTCCGATCTGACCAAAACATTTTCAGGCTTCAGGTCTCTGTATACGATTCCGAGCATGTGAAGGTACTCCAAAGCTACAAGAACCTCCGCTGCATAGAACCTGATGGGATGGGACACAAAAGTCGCTCCAACATTAGTTGTTTTTTTATAAATATTTTAGATTAAAAACTACGAAAAGGACTAAACGGGTAAGAGATTCTCAGAAAAATCTGTGATTTCTCGCAAGTTGAGCCTGATCCAGGTTAGCAACTACGTTGAGGTGACACTATTGAGCTATTAATGGGAAGCTTCAAATAATGGGAATTTGCGGCTAAGTCAGAGAAAATCATAGGAAATCTTTGCTGTCCAGACGTGAAAAGGAAACCCAGAAAGTGATTTTTTCTGGTTTTTCCGGGAAAGTCTATTAATTTGAATTTGTCATTAAGAGAAAAATAAAAAACAAAGGAATGATTGAGTTTTTCCATGGAACATGACCTTGCAGAGCCAGGAGGAGACATGATAAGAACCCATCAATTGCACTAGAAAACAAAAACAGCAACAGGCTACCTACTCCATGCAAAAAAGGTCAATGATAAGCAGGAAAGTTGCAGTGGTTTTTTCTTTTCGGTAGAAATCATTTAAAACATCAAAAAGCTTGGAGATTTTGAGTTTTCTCTTAAATTTTTATAACGCAGCAGAAAATAAAACCCTTTTCAGTGACCTTTAAAGTGAACATTGAAATATATAGACAGGCATATGATTACGTACCTCGCCGAACTAAGAGAGAAACGTTTTTGAGGCTGCTTGTGTCTCAAAGAATGCAAGTCACCACCGGAACAGTACTCCATAACAATGCACGAGAAATGGGAGGCCTCGAACTCTGCGTAAAGGGTTGGCAAAAATGGATGGTCCAACATTTTCAGGATCTTTCTCTCCATCTCCGCTCTATGCACCTTCTTTTTAAGGGCCAATGCCTCTTTGTCGACCACTTTCATGGCATAGAGACACATCCTATTAATGTCACCAACATCCTCTTCATTATCCACAGGATCATCGTCGTTCTTGAGGTGGCAGAGGTAGACGGTACCGATGTCGCCAGACCCCACGCGGCGGAGGATGCGGAAGTCGCGGAAAGTGAGGCCCGTCTTGCGACGGAAGGTGGCATGGCGGATAGCGGAGTAGGCGAAGTCCGATGCACGGTGGGGCTTGAGAGTGAGGTTTTCCGGCGAAGACCTGGAGTTTGTTGGAATGAGCTCGAAAGAAAAACGACTGTAACTAGTAAAGCTTTCGCTATTCATTGAACTATCACTTGAATAAGAACTTGTGGCCTTTAAGCTCGGATCACCGTCTGAGTCACGGTGGTTACACAATAACATCTTAGAAAATGAGAATCCAGTTCTTATATATATGTTCCTCTCTCTTTAGTGGACAGAACTTGGAACACGTTTTAAAGAGCAAGGCCAAGGGTTCAAGTTCAACTAATGCAAGTCAAAAAAATTGTAGAAAAACGGAGCACTCGAATCTGATACAAGGTTCTTGGAGACTGTAACGAGTAAAGCAAAGGAAGTTCTGGTTTTGAGGTCCAACCCAATGAACTTGTAACTTTTCTAGATGGTTTCTAAACAACCGATCGAATCAGATGCTCAAAAGATGTAAAAACAGAATTTGTGACACCAATAGAAGAAGAAACAGTAGCAGAAACTAGGAGGGAACCAAAAAAAAGAGAAGAAAAGAACATAGTGCAGATAAGATAAGAGGGATTAAATGCAATGATTTTGAAAGTAGCAGGCTTTTTCTTCAAAAGGGTCAGGGCCAAAAGGAAAATTAGGGTTTCTGAGCAACACCCAGTTGGAAGTGAAGGCAACTTCTTGGAAAGAAAGGAAAGAGAAGTGGAAAAGTTTGATCTTTTTCCTATGGTTTGGTTTGAGATTGTGTGGAAAAGAGAAGAAAGTGGTTGCGGGGTATTCATAGTCATGACTCCTGAAGGGGCAGCGGTGAAGATAGTTTTTACTTTTTACCGGTGATCGACTGTGGACTGTCGAGGTAAAAAAAAAAATCTTCAATAACTCTTTCTTTTTTTAATACATCTAAAAAGAAGAACTTATAGTGCAGTTCTAGCCTTACGGGAGATGACGTGGGATGGCCGGCACGTGCGATGACGGTGCACTGGGTCACTGTCACGTGGCATTGGTTGCGCTCCTCTTTTTGATCGAAGAATTGCGAAGGGTAACTATGCAGAAAGGAATTCTGCGACGCGTGTGGCTCTGATTGTTCTCACAAGTAGAGATGCTTTTGGTTGGAACTATTATCCTTTTTATTTAAAATAAGTGTCGTTTTAGAGGAATACACGCTTATTACCAATTAAAATGTCTTAAAAATATAATCTGTGTAATTAAGAGACGAGAGAAATTAAAGGTTAATTTTGGAAGTAAAATCATAAATATGCATAAAAAGTCACAAACGACACTTATTTTAAATAATTAAAATCTCTCTAAAACGACACTTATTTTAAATAGGAAAGAATACTATATTTCTTGTGATTACTGAGTTTTTTTTTTGTCTCTCTTTTACGCTCTTTCTTATGTCACAGCCACACAATTTAAGTATCTTTTCTCCTTTCCCTCAACCTCGATTTGATTTCTCTCTTTATTTTGACATGCGACGACATTGTCAAGTCCCAGTGTTTGAACCAACAAGCAATATATGTGGGATGTTTATGTGCTTACGAAAATGCCATATGAACATATCGAAGGTTATAATTGGGTGCAAATAGAACTATAAGATTGCTTTTTGAAACTGAGATGTGAATGAATTCTCTTTCCAATGTTTTGGCAGAAATGGTAAGAGCATAGTGAAAGCCTCTCAATGGATGGAGGTGTAGTCAATTAATAATGTAGAAGTCGTGGGGTGAGGTCTGGGGTAGTCAATAACTGGAAATCTGGAGCTGACCAAGAATAAGGAAGCTCCTCGTAATGGTTGAGCCGAACATCTGGGAATATTATTATTACATACTATTGATAAACATATGTGCATGTGCATCGCTTGAGACATGGCATTTAACCGGGAGGCTTTTTTTGGCTGGTTGCTACTTAAAGTGATTGCCATTCTGGACACGTTTAAGGTATAATAAGCTGATTGCTTAGACGCTCAGAAACAGAGACACCTGCTTTAACGAGGTTGAGAAATCTGCGGAAGAGATTTTTGAGACCTGTAAGGAATTTTCCGAGTAGGAAATGACCACTTATTTCATTGGTCACAGAGACGTAAGCACCCTAAAATCTGCCCACGAGACCGATCCCTTCCCATACCCGAAGCACGAGAGAGTCTATGGTCATCTTAATCAACAAAAGAAGATAGGTGAGCCAGTGAATTTCTTTTCAAACGCTCGGATTGATAGGGTAAAGCTGTAACCTAAGTTACACATCTTATAAATCTTTACTTGTCTGCTTTAACAGATGGGATGAAACATTGAAACTTTTTAACTCTTTTTGAACTGCTTAGTTAAATTCTTGAACGTAAGCTATAAGCTCACACAATGTAAGCTTGACATTGTTATAACGAGCAGGTAAAGATTGCAAGAAGAAAAGTACAAACGTGCCACCAACTTGAGCCACTTCTCTCTAAATGAACCATCTTGCTAACATCTATCACTCTGCAATTACCCAATAAATAAAGCAAACAAGAAAAAGAAAGTGAAAAGGTGGAATGCTGCTCGTATATTCATTGAAAGAGTTGAAAATCTTGTAATAAACCTTTTGAGATAGCTTTGTTTGAACAAGAACCTGAAAGATCAGAAGGACTTGGTAAAACTTAAATTCCACTTTTGTGTATATCATTTACTGGACAAGTTCGCAAGTCAAATTTTTTGCAACTGCACAACTGACCATTTTCACTAAAGGGCTGTGTTCATATATCCCCAGAACATCGAATTTCCCAGCCTACCATTCTAATAACAGCAATATACAAAAACTTTACATCGGAGAGCAAGATCATACTAACGCAGGTGGCGAGTTTCATGCAAATTTGTAGAAGACATGTTACGAAACAGAGGTGGAGTAATACCACAAAAAACTGTTGGCACCACATTCTGCAACTGTGCTGACACCATATAATGTGATTGTGCTTGTCCCAGTTCAGTAGCATCCTGTCACAATTATGTCAATGTATTAACCTAACAAAAACTGCATGCCACTAATAGTAACTCAACCATGGGCGGTCGGTAATACATTTAAAGACTTGAGCTGACTACTATACTGCTACAAGTTTCATGATTTTAACCACAAGACAAGTTAGCTCCGATCCTAGAAAACTCTGTAAAAGATGTCTATGATAAGTTGCATCGAAAGTAACATTGAAAGTAAGCTTCAGGTATAAATCACTTCCCCAGCTTAAATCAAACAGTTGAGGAATTTCACATACCAGTAACGGGAAGCCGTCCTCTGAACCACTAATCACAGCTCCTGACTGGGACACCTGCACCATGCACGAAGCAAACTAGATTGACAACTATTCATGGGTGAAAATAGTTTCAAGAGCATCAAACATTAAGATCAGTGTGAACCAACCAACCTTTCCTTTTCTCATTTTTGTGTTTCTGGCTGTTTCCTTCTCCTTACCAGCTTCAGCTTTTCTGGTAGGCTTGTCTATACTAGTCATTAGTAACCCAACTTTAGACATAGTGTTGGCTTGATTATCTTCCTCTATGGCTACTGAGGCATTAACGCCAGCCCCACTTTCCACAGAATTATTCAAACTTGCACATTGCTTCAATGCTTCTTTAATGGCACACATTGCAAGATTGTAACTCTCTTGAGAAAGTGAACCCTCTTCACCCAATATTATGGCTCGTCGACACAGATTATTGTAACGACGGACCTTGGTTTGCACCTCATCTAATTTTTCACTAATTACATGCCTACTCCTGGCAGCATTTGTCCATCGTTGCAACACATACTTAGGTGGGATGCTGAATATGCCTGACATTTGTAGACAAACGATGGCATGCCGGCAAAGATAACCATTGTACTCATATGAATGACATGAACAATATATATCTGATTTTGATTTACTCCATTCTACCATATAATTTGCATTGTCCTCAAAGTCCTTCACAGAATAGACTGTGGTTGTCTCATCTTCAGACTCTTTCTTAAGATGGCAAGCAGCTGCTCCCAGTACTTCAACTTGAAATTTCTTGAATATTTCATGCGTGTACACAAGTGACATTTGCTTCTCAAAAGGTGATGGGGACTTCAAATCTGGTGTTTCATGCCATGCATCAAAATCTGATTTGGCTTCTTCTTCATACCTATCTTCAAGAATTGTTTTATACTTTTCTACAAACTCTCTCAATGATGTTTCCCCATGCACATATTTGTCAAAAAAAGAATTCAAACTTTCAGAGCGTGACATAGCAGACAAACCAGCAAAAGAAACATTCCTCATGAAAGTAGGAACCCAATATATGCGATCTTCATACAAGGACTGGGCCCATTCAACTTCTCGCAAATGAAATTTGTCAAGCAATTTCAACCATCTCTTATCGAATTCGTCCTCTGTCCATGATCTGAAAACGCACTTATTGAATTTTACCATGAAATTATCATGCCACAGGCTCAAATATTCACGCTGCCTAACGATGTTCTCCATTATGTGCCACAAACAAAAACAATGTCGTGTTTGTGGAAAGACTGCAGCAATAGCAGCTTTTATGGCATTATTTTGGTCTGTGAGTATCACATGAGGAGCTTGTTCCCCCATGGCTGTAAACCAAGTTTGCAACAACCATACAAAAGTATAAACTGTGTCGTCTGCAATTAGTGCACAACCAAGTAATGTAGGTTGAATATGATGATTCACGCCAATAAACAGAACCAAGGGAATTTTGTACTTGTTTGAAAAGTATGTAGTGTCGAAACAAACTACATCACCAAAATTCTTGTAGTCTTCCATACCTTTAGTATCAACCCAAAAGACATTTCTCAAGTGATGCTCTTCATTAAAATCAATGGCATAGAAAAATTTTGGGTTCTCTTCTTGCATGTGCGTAAAGAGTTCAAGTAGTACTTGAGCATCTCCTACTTCTAGAGCCAAACTTCGTCCCCTGTCATGTTGGTTCCTCATGTATCCTTCTAAACAATCAATATTTGAGTATGCACCAAAGAGTTCAGATAATGAGGCCAAATTCTTCCGTCTACGTATGCGAGCATCATTCTTAAGCGTATCTTGCTTCCTGTGACTACGAAAAAAGTGTGCCTGAGCTGGTAGAAGCTCATGATTATGATCCTTCACAAAACTGTAAACATACCATTTACCATTTGGTTTTCTCTTCACATGCATGCTTGCTTTACACCCTATTTTAGGAGAAGGGCGTGGATTTATGGCACCATCTGACTGCTGTTTATTTCCATATCTTATGCATGAAAATTTTGCATCAATGAATTCTTTGGATGCCCTAGAGCGTCTACTGCTCAATTTAGCAGTGCCAAAGCCCACAGACTTGGCATACTCTTTGTAAAATGAATATGCAGCTTCATGTGAATCGAATTCCATATCAGCATGAGGTTCTAAGATCACATTACTTGATAGAATGCTGGATTCCATTGCTATAGGGGGGAATTAATATCGTCTTTATGGTTAAAATTTCTCACATTAATATCCGTACACCATCATCTCGGTCTCTTCTATCCATGTCAGTCAATGAATGTGGTTGAGAATCCACCCAATGGAGGTGAAGCAAATTTTCCTGTTCACAACTTCATCGCCATTATACCTATAATAGTATAACAGAAATTAGAACAGAGAGTGCAAAGAGAAGTTGCAGTTAACAAACCACTTAATCACTCAAAATCTAACAAACTCTCAATGCCCAGAAAGAAATCAACGCCTTTATATACGACAAGAATAAGCAGCAAGTAAAATCGCAAGCAACTGAGATAATCTGTGAGCTTACGTAGCTAATTTACAGACGAATATCTAAGAAAGGAGAATTAAAGCGAAATCTAGTAAAGATGCAAGGTCCGAAGATGAGATCTGATTAGTTATCTAATGTGAAAATGAACAACGACATTAATCGAACACAGAAGCTTAGCACGAGTCTGAGAACTAAGCAATAAAAGCGGCAGCAGACCGGATAACTTGAGACATGGAAATTGCACGCAGAAGTTTTCAATACAAAATTAAATGGGAGGCAGATAATAATGGATAGTGATGTGGAAATGAATAATCTATAGTTATTGAAATACCTGAGCTTTGGGCGAAGCAATTAGAAGTTAGGGTTTGTGGTCATAAAAGAAAGAGGGAAAGAAGAATTTAGGAATTTTTATATGGATTGGCGTTTGGGGCTCAGATGTACGAATTTGGGGGAAGAGAAGGCAAAAGGCACTGATCAATGAAGCATGATAATGGACCGGATCAGGCCCAAACTCGACCCCAACTTAAAGACCGATCGACTTCAGAACACTCGAGTTGGAATCAGATCTACTTTTTTTTAGGGTGTGCTTATTTGGAGAGTACAAGAACAGAGGAATAGGTATGGAATGAAAAATAAAATTTTGGAAGAGGTTATGATTAAATAGCTTACTTTCATTCATTACTTTAGGGCATTGCTCTATTATTCTCTGTTATGAAGTGAATGGGAGTCATTTATATCTTTGCCACCATTATTTATTCCTACCCAATGACTAAAAATAATGTTTGATTTTTTTTAGTAAGATTTGGTATTCTTTAACTAATAATAATATTCTTTAACTAATTATAATATAATTAATTAAAATATAACTCATTTATTAATT
>JANIPN010000003.1:54852159-54867810 GCA_027478595.1 Erythroxylum anguifugum
CAATCAAGAACTGGAACAAAGACTAAAATATCTAAAGCTTCAAATTGTCTTTGTGTGAACTCTGTAACATTCAAAACTCCATCTCCATATCATTTGCATTATTACCATCCTATAAGAAAATAACAGATGATGAAAAATGTGAGAACTGAGGAGTAAAGTGGAAATTTTAAAGCTATTTGTTCGCAGAAAATATTAATATTTTATTATATTTAACCATAAATATTCAAAAAAACAAAAAATAGAGTTATTAAAAAACGGGTAGGATATGGGTATCCATCGGTTTGGGTTATCACTAGGCCCATATCCAAATCTATATATACATCCATTTTTCAGCATCCATTTAAAATCAATTTTTTAGTCACCATGTCCATTTTTTGGGGTCGGGTAGTGTAGATATTAATCGAGTTGAAAACCCACTGCCATCTCTATCGATGACAACTTAGATGAATTAAGGTGTAAAAATGAAATATTAAGAGAGGAAGTAAATTCTCTTAAGGATTCTTCATCTATGTTTACGAAAGGGAATGAAAAATGTCTATTTTTTCGAGTCAGGTAGTGCAGATATTAATCGGGTTGAAAACCCACTGTCATCCCTATCGATGACAACTTAAATGAATTAAGGTGTAAAAATGATACATTAAGAGAGGAAGTAAATTCCCTTAAGGATTCTTCATGTAAGTTTACGAAAGGGAGTGAAAAAGTAGAAAGCATGCTAAGAGCCTAAAAGAATCCTAATGATATGCACAGAGTTGGACATAATTGTGAGAGTACTTCTAACACTAAAACTACTTTTGTCAAAGAAATTTTTTTTCATAATGATGAATCATTTCCCAAGATGACAAATAAGTATAAAGCATCTATATCTAAGCATACGTATGCATATAACACATCTATTATGGATTAACCTAATAACAAACATCATACCTTCATATATGGCTCACAACGTAAGCATAGAGTTCAATACTCTCAAGGAAATAATAGGCATAATTTTTATGATAATGTGAAAACCTATTCACACCCATATAGAAGCATGCATCACAACTTCATTAATAATAGATATCATACATATAATTATGGTGGAAATTTTCACTAACCTAGGAGACCATTCAACACATTTATTGTCTAAAGAAATCTTCATCATTATGCGTACTCACATAGAATTCCAAGAAATGTATTTATGCATCATCATTACTTATATAACACGGTATGTCATTTTTGTGAAAAATGTAGACATATTAATAGATGTTGCTTTATCAAACAACAAATGTTAAGCAAACCTTTGAAAGTAGGAACTAAGCTTATTTGAGTTCCTAAAATATATTGATTGGATTATTTGAAGGAGCAAAAGATAGTAGTTACTTAATTTAGCATTATTTTTAGAATTTATATCTTTTATCTTAATGAATCTAACATTCTTGCCTCTAGGAAAGTCTCAAAGAAGTTGTTATAAGATATGATTAACTATTACGACTTCTCAAATTGTTGAACCAAGTGAATATAATGAGAAGGATGAGATGCCACTAATGGAATAATAATTTAAGAAGAATCTTCACTCAAATCTCTCATAAATAATGTTCAACATGAGGTAAATATTAGTTTATAATTTAGAAATATAATATTACTTGCATTTATGTGTCTTTTTGAGTTAAATCCTTGGCTAAAAGCTCAAATGGGGGCTTAACCTTTTTGAGTTTGATCAGTTTGGGACTTAAACTTGGAACTTGATCAATGAAGGGCTAAATTTCACAAGTCTACTCAATTAAAGACTTGTTTGGAGGAAAATTAGGATGTGTTTCCACGTGTTGTTACATGCAGGTCAATTAGTGTTTAGATGCCACATTAATAGACCTAATTTATTGTCCAAGCCAGGTGAAATTTAAGAAAAAATTTATTAATTTCGTTTAAATTTCGACTTTAATGAAATCCTCTTCAACTCTAAATCAACAATTTCTATAAACATGTGTTTTCACCCTCTTTTTCTTCTCTCGGTTGTGCCTTCATTCTAATCCTTGGACGCATCATCACTTAATGCATGTGCCTTTACTCATCTCGTTTGTGCCTTCTTAGTAGTGTGAGTGTGATATCTCTCTTTTAGCATTGGAGGTGAATGGGCGGTAAGGTTTTTGGAGATCTGAAACATACATGTGCTGTGATTGAAGATCGAAGTAGGTAATGAGTCATGCTCCCTTTATTACTTTACCCTAAAAACGTTACATTTACGTAAATTATTTTACCTTCTTTAAATGGGTTTGATTATTAGGTTGAATAGCGTGTAGACGATAATTATTTTTTCATGTTCAATTCTATTATACATTTGTATATAGGATATGATCAATTTTTCTTTTCCCCATATACTTGACATTGTACGTAGGATATGATTTATGTCACTTGTTTTAGCTTCGTTGGTGGTTATCCATGTTTTGTTTATCTGTATTCTCTATGTTAAAGATAAAGTATGACATTCATGGAAGAAATGCAGATTATTAGGAGCAAACAAATTCAATTATGTAGACATCATTTAACTGTCAATGGGTGCATAATCAACATTACAACATTGTTGTAATACTTGAGAATGAGCTCAAGTAGTAGTTCTTTAAGGTAATGAGCTTGATTAAAGGACTCAGTTTGTTGTTTTGGTTGTGATTTTGTGTTGGGTTGGAATTTTTGAAATTTTCAACTTTAGCAGTAGAGGGACACATTAAAAGCTTGATATCAGGTCATACAAGCTGATTTCTTCAACTTACCCAGTTGAATGGGAATATGACGAAGAGGCTAAATATTCTTACTATAACTTGAAAGCACTTAGATGGACTTCATGGACTGATGAAAATCCAGGAAGAAGGTTTTATGATTGTCGACTCTTTCTGATAATTTTGCTACATTTTTATGTTGTTTTAGCTAAATATGTTCATGTATTTCATTAACGAATTGCTGCTTTTTCTTTGATGGTAGAGTGAAAATGTTTGTGGATTTCATAAATGACATGATCAAAGGTTTTGTCCAAGAGCAAGACATATTATTTTAGAGCTGAAAAACAGAGAGAAGATGCTATATCATCAAAATAATCTATTGAAGACTGAAGCGATAGAGTTAAGAGAGAATGCAGTGGATATTTTGCAAGCTGAAAGGATTGCAAAAATTCTAAAGTTGAAGAATGAGATAGTTGCCACGAGGACTAGCTATGAAACACAATCAGTAAAGTGTTGGAAATGATTTGCTTGTTTAAGCTTGTGTTTAGCAGTTTTGCTTATGTTTGTTAGTCTAAATAATGAAGGTAAAAAAGGCAATAGTTGTACCTTTAAAGCCTTACCTGGAAATGGTTTAATGCACTAGAACAATGTGTAAATGTTCTTCACCTAACATGATGTTGGAAAGTGCAAAGTCTTAGATGTTTTAACATCTGTTGTATTACTAATTTGATGTTCTAGTCTAAACAAGTTTGATGTTTTATGTTCTAGCCTAAACATGTTTGATTTGTTAAGTCAAGAAAACTTCACTTCTTCTATTAATTTTGATGAAAGTCAAATAATAATAATCATAGAAATATGTGAACTGTTTTGATGAATTTGTTAAGTACGCAGATAAATTTAAGTAGCACAGATCATCAAATCAAGACGGTACTTTAGTAAAAGCTGAATAGGACGGATCAGACGAACTGCTTAGTTTAAGACACCAGACGAAGCATATGAGACACCAAACGAAGCATATGAATCTATGCAAGACGATGTAATTAAAGAATGTACGAGAACGTCAATTAGTTGGAGTTAATTACAGGACTCAACTAGTAACCATTTTTAGAAGATTCGACAAACAGAATTATCAAGAAGATTGTTGAATATTTAGGCTATAAATATTAGTCATAGTCGTAAACAATAAAAAAAATATACGACACAATACAAAGAATTCTGATTGTAAAAGCATACTTAGAGAAATTTTGTGCTAAAGTACTCATGAAAAAAAAAGAGAGCAAATACATTTATAACCTAAAGCTCAAACAATATCTTTTCGAGTGAAAAGGAAGGCTAGAGCCTGAAAAGGCTAAGGAAGTAGATAAAGAATACTTTGTGAAAGAGACCTGAAGAGGCTCTAGAAGTGTAGAAATAATACTTGTAACGTTGAAGGTTATATTGAAATCTCAGACGAACTTTGAGGACTGGACGTAACCCAAGGTTAAGGGTGAACCAGGATAAATTGCAACGCCATATTCTTTAACTCTTTATCTCTTTAATTTTCTTGTTGTTGGAAGAATAGATACTGATTTTCGCTATTGCATTACTCACAAAATTAAGTGAATTATTTTTTATAATCATCTGAATTTGTCAAAAAAATCAAGAAGTTTTTAAAGATTGATATCTTAAACGATTTGACACAATTCAACCCCCCTTCTTGTGTATTTTATATATTATACGTGATTTCTATATTAACAAGTGATTTACTTCAGTTGGTATCAGAGCAAGGTTTCCAAAAAACACTGTTATAAAGTGAGGACAAAATGATTGATTGATTAAGCTAGGTCAATTATTTACAGCTTTTACATTTCTATTAAATTAATTCATTAGTCAGTTTGAGCATGCCCTTTTGTATCTTTGCATAATTGCTTTCTCCTTTATCTTGTTTCAATACATGCTCTTTCATTCGATTTCTTAGAAAATAAGGTTTTCTTTGATATAAGAGTTTTATACTAAGTAATATATTATATAATTCATGAGGATCAAACTCCTCAAGGAATGACATGGTTAAAACAGCACTGTTTTTGAAACATGACTATCTGCAAGAAGAAGTCGCTAATTGATACAAAATACTCAGCTCTATATCAAAGTTTGCACCCATGAACTTCAGTGCTTTCTTCTAATTAAAGTGGGTTTAGATGGTAACTTGTTATTTAGCGACTGGTTAAACTAATAATGGATAAATTCTTAAAAAGTTATCAATTTCATTAAAATTATGGACTGGCTTCTCACTTATGAAGAGAAACAATTCACTTTCGTCCATGTCCTTGACAGTTGCATGTAATTGTCTAGCAAGAAAAGGTCCTACAGAATAGGGGGCCAGAGCCTTTCACAGACCGGGACCAGCCAAGACATAACTGTTTATTGTAAAAAAATACTAACATTTAATGTGTGTGCTGTGAACAACAGACCAAGAATTAGAAGAAGCAAAGCAAGGACAAGTGTTTTAGAGTCACATTTGACACCAAAAAAGAGGTAGTTATGAATAGAGGACAAGGAAAATATGAAGATTACGTCACAAGATCCGATAGAGAACAACCTTTAATTCAAATTACAAAAAGATTTCATTAGAGACAAAAGAGGGATATAGAATATAAAGTCTTTTATTTCTGTTTTTCTTCTAAATATTTGATGTTGATTTATTTTCTATGTTTAGGAAATAATTTGGTTAATTTCTAGGTACGATGAATCCTTAGTTGGAATGAATAGTATAATATAATCTTTTATTCAATGTAATTTTATTGATTTATTTATTGTGATTTAATTACTCATTTATATTCTTAAACTTATATATCTAGAGTATTATTCCAAAGTTTAATTTCATATGATTGAGATTGAGAAATGCTTCCATATGAATTGTTCGACCATAGTTGGAAGAAGTTGCATACAAACCTAGAGATAGGTCAACATAAATCCTCTAGACTAAGGTCAAACCTAATAGTGAAATTTACAAATTGAGTAATACAATCTTAGGGGTTTTAACTAGAAAGAGATTTCAGTTACTCAACTGAGAGTTAGCTGTTAATAGTCTTGAGAAAGATATTAACATAAGATCGGAATTTTCACAATCCAATAATCAATAATTTAATGGCATGATAAAGGGTTAGTATTAAGATATCTTAAGGGGATTCATCACCTAGGTACTACTTATTTAACATTGTATAATCGTAGTATTTTCTTCATCCTAGTTCATTATTATGTTAACTTTAGTTTAGTTTAATTTTCAATTCAATTTACAACTTGATTCAGCAGTTAGATAATAGAGAAAGGGCTAGTGCTAGTACTTACAGTCCTCACATGATCGACCTATACTTGCCAGTGCTAATTACAGCTACACCGTGCACTTGCAGTTAAAACTTATATCTCTTACGAGAATAAAAACAATTCAATCAGAAATTAAGATTGTGATAGTTCATCTCTAACTTCTGGTTTAGGATTAGGTTCATCTTCATATAAGACCAATGTGAAATCGGCATTTGTAAAACTCACCTAAGAAAAAAGAGCTCAAACCTCTTACAGTTGGACAACTATTTGGAGATAGATGTTGCGGCCAAAGTTGAAGATGTGGAATTTGATGCATTGCTATGATGGAACAAACATAAGTGTTTTTTCGATCATGCAAGTAATTGCACAAGATCTCTTAGTAATTCCAATATCTATTATTACTTCAGAGTCTACTTTTAATACTAGTGAATGGATAATCAGTTCTCATCATGCTCAGACTACATCCTAATACTGTGAAAACCCTTATGTGTACCTGAAGTTGATTAGACAATAAAGATATCAAAGGTAAATGGTGCAAACTATTGACGATCTTGATTACGACAATTAGTTGTCCCCTTTCTTCTGCTGCGAGTTTGTTATCTTTAATCTTTGCTTTTAGATTTACAATTTTTTATGTGATTGCTTAGGTATTTTAAAATTGAAGATATAAATCTTTACTTGTGTGCTTTTATTCAGGTTCTATACTACTTAACTTCAGTTTACACTCTTCAGCTGTAATTGATAATTTATTTTTGGACTTTTTGTAAATTGTATCTCTTTTTCATTTAGATAATATTAGTACTATAATGTTCTTTTGTTTTGATAATAAAATGATTTTTATAAATATTACTGCGATATTTGTATCATAAATTGATAGTATTTTTTTTTTCATGTTTTGACTTATGAATAAACTAAGCACCATTTTATTGTTAGACTTAGATAAGAGAATAGTAATTAGTCAAAAAAAAAGATATAACAATTTAAAGTGACATTAGTTTTTTAAAAAAATTAAGCAAATAGAGTCAAAAGCAAGACATTAAACTTAACAATTTTAATTTAATAAAAATGAAATGAATACTATTTTTTAATAAAGATGAGCTTTTAGATAACAAAATATGCCATAAAATTTTTAAACAATCTTTTTTTAATTTACAAACTATTTATTTACTTAATTAAAAAAGGGTTTGTTTGAGCCGATTAGGCTTTGGGATTCTTTACTCTATTTTCAATTGAAATATTAAATAATAAAAGGATTAAATTATAAACTATGCATATACAGATTAAGTTAACAAATGAGAACTTTAGCATCCTCCCCCTCGGCTCTACAACCTTCCGCTAGTCATTCTGCTTTTCTGGTGGCAATGAAAAGTGATGGGCAGAGGCAAAGAAGAGGATGGAAACTATATGAAACCAAAAATCATCAGTGCAAAAATCTTTTCAGTAATGTAACAAAATAGATATACATATTATTTAAAGCAAAACCATAGATGGATATTCTCTAGTACTACTACATCAGCGCCAAGCCTAAATCTAGAGTGGTTAATACGTCCCAGCAGCACTGCACAAACTAACCAAGTCCATCAGCGTTGAGTACAACACATCTAGAGGCAAGTAGCCCAGGAACCTCCTATAATCCGATGTACTATCCGTAGCATCCATATGAAGGTTCCTTTCCTCGGCCAGGCCCTCTTCCATTACCAACCACCATGAGATGCATCCTTCCATATCTTCTGGGTCCACATGTGCCACCAGGCTCAGAATTTCACCCTGTTCCAACTCAAAGCGCAAGCATAAAAAATCTCGGATTGCTTTAATTCCAACTTTAAGAGCTTCCTCGTGTAGCCATCGGATCACCTGGCTTGCAACCTATGACAAAGGTGCACACCAAGAAATTAGCAAAAACAATTTCTTCCAAATTATCCAAAACATTCAGAATAAAATGAGTAAACATACTTTCCCCAGTAAAGGATAAGGCAGACCATAAAGGAAATACTCCTGAAGTCATGGAGAAGAGAACCAACATACCCAAACAAAATATTAGAGGATCAAACACACAACATACAATGTATAGTCATGGAGAAGAGAACCAACATAACCAAACAAAATATTAGAGGATCAAACACACAACATACAATGTATAGTCATGGAGAAGAGAACCAACATACCCAAACAAAATATTAGAGGATCAAACACACAACATACAAGGTATGGTACCAAACTAATTATGTTTGATTTGCATTAATCAAAAATCCTCTCCATAATTGTTTTTTTATTCCTCTTCGTAATTGCTTTCCCTAACTATTGAACTACAAAACTTAAGCACATTGACATACCTGCTGCACAATTATCACTGGGAGATCAGCCAAGTCACAGTCATATTTGTTTGTGGAATACATGCTGTCAGAACATCCTTTAAACAGGCCCACGAGATTAGGAGCACATTCGGCTTCAACTTTGATACAATCATCATTCACGGCAACCTTGGTGCGGAATTCCGATTTCATTACATTCTTCATGTTTTGAGCATCTGTCACCCGGGGTTGAGAGCTCCCACGTAGAACAGAGGAAGGAACCTTCATGAAGATTGTCCATGAAGATGTTCGAGAGCTCCAAGTGGGATGAGATATCAAATGGATATATGGAACTCTGCAAACCTACACAAACAAAAGAAAGACGCTGTGAGGAAGAACTTCGAGTTCACATCTCATTTGAAAGTATTTTAATTGATCCATCAAGAATCATACCACACTTTCCAACTTCATCAGAACTTTGTTCGCAAAAATTCTATGAGCCATAGACATGCAAAAATGACCAAGAAGACTGGGTGTATCCTTTGCTAGTTGACTGGCAACACGAGTAACAGCTGTAGGGAGTTTATCCCTTGATCTTGAAAATAAATGCTCATGAAATATTTGCTTAAGATATATTTCGTAGCTACTACAGTTAGGTAAACCCGACTTCTTGGTAGGACCCTCAAAATTTTCTTCCGTCACCACATCAAATGACTCCAACGGTAAAACATCAGTCTCTAGACTCTGGAGCTTTTCACCATCAACTGCTGCTTTTTCTTCATCAGCATCAGTATTAGGTGGTATAAGAGATACAAATATAGAGGTTCCAGGACCTGTGCTAAGTTGCAGGTAATTTTCACGAATTCCAGTTACATTGACTCCTAAAGATTGGCTGAATGCTTCACGGTTAATTGCATCAAAAACCTGGAGACAAATAAACCAAATAAGGTAAGGATGTCAAATCAAAATATGAACATAGATTAGAAGGCTAAAAAGAAGCCAACCTACCAGCTCATCAAAGATTGCTTGATGAACTTCCCGAAGTAGTTGGTGTGTTTCTTTCACACATTCATTATCACTTAAGCATTCTTTCTCAGATTCTTTATGCTGAGGATCAACAGTACTTCGAGTTCTAATCTTACTAGATTTCTTTCTAATACTATTGGGATGTGCTCCCAAAAAACCAAAATGAAGAAAACGGCAAGAATTTGGAGGTAAGTTTATAGCCAGCATGCCAGCTGAGTCATGTTCAATGCGAATAGTAGACAGAGAAGATGGCCGATATGCTATGGGTGAATCATATAATGAACTATCAAAAAGATCAATAGTGAAACCTTCACTGCCAGGAGCAATTGCTGCCACACGTTGCCGTTTAACTTTCCAGTTTTGCTGCAATCTATTAGCTTGTCAGGAAAATAAAATGAAGGAGCAAGTTTTTGAAACTTGTATCTACTCTGATACTTACTAAGCTCGCTCAAGCCATAAGCATAAATATAGAGAAAAGAGTAAATGACAAAAACAACAAAATATTGCACACGAAGAGGGAGGAATGGTCCATCCAGTACGTCTAGCATAATAATTTATAACAATTGAATGATTTAACGATCAGAATCTGTTTCTAACCTGATTAGAGCACCATAAAATTTGGCTTCCCGCACAACCTGCTGCTCCAAAGCTTTGGCAGATTGTTTAAAATATTTACCAAGTTGCTGGAATGAAGCAATGGTAAGGAAATGACATAAAAATTACCACAAAAAAGAAAAAGAAAAAGCATGTCCAGAAATCATCTCATTCAGAAAGAAATCCTTCTAGTAATCCCACCAACATGATCCATCGCATTAATTTGAAGAATAATACAACAAACAACTGAATACAAGATATCTCAGAAAATCAAGCAACTTACACGATAACACTGCAATTTTGTTGCTGTCGATATGGCAAGCTCCGCTAGTACCTCATGGGGGAGCAACTTTGGCCTGGTCATGCCAGCCACTGTTACGGCGTCATTAGCTTCCACCTACATAAAGATAAACTCAAAGAACATACGGCAAACCAACCAAAACCCCATTTCTAGCCAGAAGATCAAACGAAATCCATAATATACCCATTTTAAAGGCAAATTTGCGAACAAGACTACTATTTTTCGTTCTCAACTTCTACACAATTCACTCCGGAAATTACAAGAGCGGAAATGTAAGTATTCTCACTGTGTTGATGAGATCTATAACAACAGAAAGCTCCTGGTGAGCCAACTTCAAGTTCTCTACCATGCTCTGCCACGGCCATGACGTCTGCGATGAGCCCTCTTTCGAGCTTTTCTGCTTCTTCTTCTTCTCCTCTTCGTTGTCTTTCTCCACTGCCCAGGCAAAATCTATTCGCCGAATCAACGATACCCGCTTCTCGTCATAACCAACATCACTACGACCAATAGATTCATCATATCAATCAACACCACTATTATTAAGGAATTCGTAGTTACATTCATGTCAAACCCTAAATAACAATACAGACATATAATTGCGGGAATGAGAAAAATTGAACAAGTGTGCCTGCGTACGTAGGGAAGCGCTCTACACCGTTCTCTTCAATGGAGTCCAAGCGCTTTAGGGGCAGCTTGTCGATAGAGATCTCTAAGCTGCCGTCCATTTTTTTCCCTCCGCACTTCGCCGGAAAATTTTAACAGGGAAAATTGTGGAATCAAATAAGCAGTTTAGAAACAAAGGCTTTGAGCATCTTTCACTGTTAGGCTTTAACGTGGGTTTTTGTTTTTACTATCTAGTAAAAGAAATATTACGGCTATCAGCCTGTACAATCAATGAGGGCACTTCAGGAATTTCATCACAAACTTCAAAATTTGAAACAATATCATAACTCAATTTAGCTAGACAATCTGCTGCAAAATTATCCTCATGAAGTACATACTTAATAGAGTAACTCCAATTCTTAACAAGTAACGCTTGAATATCCACGATCAAAACGGACAGATGAAAAAAATATAATATAATAATATTCATGATTCGGATGATTTGGAGAAAGGAGTATTATAATAAAATAGGATAAAATATCATACACGAGATTCTTATATTTCATTTCATTTTATTTTAAATAGTAAAAATAGAAAAATATTTAAAAAAAATATATAATGATAAATAACTTTATACTACATTATTCTATAAACTCTTCATCTAAATAATATTTTGCTATGTTATATTACAAATCCTTATATTTTTTTTAAACAATAATTTTACATTCATTTGTACTTTATTCTATTATAAATTATTTTATTTCATTTCATTCTATTCTATTTCATCCTATTTCATTTTATTCCATTAAAAATCTTACGCCCAACTAAATATAACATTAGTGTTCAATCGCTCGGTACCCCATTTTGCCCCTAGCCCATTTCTAATCCCGAAAATGATAAATTACTTTCAATTTTATTATTATTACTATTATTAATAATAGTGATAATTAGATTTAAAATTTATAAAAATTAATTAAAATTGAGTTTTAATTATTTATAACTCTTTGTTTCATATAAAAATTATTTATTTTATTTTCAATTGACCCAATGTTTTTTAATTAATAAAAAAAAGTTTATTGTTTTCATTTATATCAAGAAAAATAAATTTTAAAAATAAGAGATAGAAAAATTACTATATAAATTATTATTTTACAGTTAATCATGCTATTAATATATGTTATTTAATAAGATATTCTTAACAAAATTCCATATCATAAAATATTTTTTAAAAGATACAAATCATTAACACATACCTGCCCAAAATTTTTTAAAAAATTAGAATATAAAATAATTTTGTTTTGTTTATAAAAATCGAGCCTTAAATTAGATTGGGCTTAGAAAGCTTGAGGCCCGACTCAGCAACACAAGCCCATTTGTCTTCTTTTCTTTAAAGCCCATTTTCCATCCCTAAAAATATTGTTTTGTTGAAGTTGAGACCAAAAACCTGAAGCCCAATAAATGGTGAAGGGTTGGAAGTTGGAATTGTAATTTGATCCAAATGCCAACTTATCCCACTTTCAGCCTGAAACCTTATCCAAGTGCCTCAACCTATGCCAGAAAGCCAAGTCAGCCACAAGAATCAAAGTGTATCCAATTCTAGCATCCTAAAGCCACATGTTGCTCATGTGGCTCCGTATGCTTCAGTTTTATAGCTATACCTATAACCTCTCCTCAAGAACAGATCTCTGATTCTCATCATTTTCCGTCTGTGTCAAAATGGCAGCTGCCTCCCTGACCACCACTGTACCACAGTTCAACGGTCTTAGACCCCAGCTAGCTGCCCCCGTTAATTCCTTGGTTAGTTCGTCATCCTTGGCCTACTCATTTTCAATTAAACCCCCTAGGATATTGGACATGTTCTCTGAAGAAAACAAGCATTTTTCTTTTCTTCATGCAGGCGGTTGCTCAGCCAATGAGGCGAAAGGGAAATGGAGCTTTGGGTGCTCGCATGGATTTCATCGGTTCACCAACTAATTTGGTAAGATCAAACTTCAAACAGTTAGTTTCCATCTATTGGAATGTCTAACGATTTATTTGGCCTAATGTTACTTGCAGATAATGGTGACAAGCACCAGCCTAATGCTATTTGCTGGAAGA
This sequence comes from Erythroxylum anguifugum, assembly GCA_027478595.1. Lineage (NCBI taxonomy): Eukaryota > Viridiplantae > Streptophyta > Magnoliopsida > Malpighiales > Erythroxylaceae > Erythroxylum > Erythroxylum anguifugum. The sequence goes on from JANIPN010000003.1 coordinate 54,865,065, forward strand.
TTCGGGCTAGCTCCTTCGGCCAACAGGAAGGCCACCGCAGGATTGAAGCTCGAAGTGAGGGACTCAGGCTTGCAAACCGGTGACCCTGCTGGTTTCACCCTCGCCGACACTTTGGCATGTGGATCTGTTGGCCACATTATTGGTGTTGGGGTTGTTCTGGGCCTCAAGAGCATTGGTGCCCTGTAAAAAAGGATCCATTACCTTGTATTTTAGCGTCTCATTTTAATCCATATTTCGACTTTGTGAATTTCTGTTTACCAACATCCTTGTAAATCAGTAAATGTGTTCCATTTTGGTGCTAAACGGAGCAATAAGCAGTTCCAAGTATTTCCCGGTTTATGCCCTTTCAGTAAATCATCTGGATGCAAAAATTAATGTATGAGACTATATTTTAATTAATAAAAAGGCTTTATTTAATTTTATATATTAGTTTAATTAATATATTATATTTTAATAATAAAGGTAAAATTATTGGAATAAGTACTGTGTAATTGAAATTATAATGAGATCATAATTATGAGATTCAATTTACACTTATTCGTAAATGTTCTTAGTTGTAGTTTCATCAAAACTGGATATTATTGAAACGGTAAAACTAGCACACATTATGTTTCTTTCTTATTAAGAAAGTAATTGATCTCATAAATTAAAATATATAGATATTTAAACTAATGTGTGGGTAATTATTAGATAATAAATCACTGAACTGACCCGATTATGAGAATTTCAAATAGAATATTACTTATGTGTCTATGAATTATCTCATAATGATGGTTGTATAATTGATCCTCAAACTTGAGATTACCAAGGTATCTAGTGTAGGAATTACTGTGTCTTGATGTTACTTATGAATCGTCCTAGAATAATTCAGTCGGTAGTAATTGAATACAGTATGAACCATATGTAGATAGTTGAGTAAGTCAATATAGGATTCGTCAGTCTAAAGTAATTAGAGAGAATATTCTGTTGTTATTGATTTGTAATGATTTATGGAATTCTCTAGCCAGAGTGAATTGATATTTGAAAAGGAGTGTTCAAATTTCAATTATAAATCAATTACTAATTAGAAAGAACGAACATGATTGGATGACAAGAGTAGACACTGTATCCATACTCTGTCCAATTAGAATACTAAATGACGAAATGATTAAATTATATATTATAGCCATGCATGGACAGATTAAGTCAATCACTTTGACATTCCTTATATTTGGGTAATCATGACATGTTGATAGACGCCAATCATGATTTATGATTATGAAATATTTAATTGGAGAATTTAAAATAAATTAAATAAGTTTTAATTTATTGTAAATTAGAATCATAATTTATAATCATTGCTAATTTATTAGGAACCTAATGGGTTACACATTAAAGAGCAATTTGTAAAAAAAATCAATTTAATTAAGTTGGACTTAATTATAAAGTTTGAGAAACTTTGAGAATCAAATATGAGATATTTGATTTTATTAAAATAAAATTAATTATAATTTGATTTTAATCATAATTAAAAAGATTTAATTTTAATAAAAGACTGTCATGATTTTTCTATTTAAAGGGAATAGTTTTTTAGAAGCTAGCACCTTTGGTCTTCTTCCTCTCAAAGCAGTTTGGGAATTGCTCTATGTATACCATCAGAGGCTGGACAATTGGACAGCTCATGATCCATCATTCAGAAAAGTTTCACAAATTTTTCAACAGAAAGCGAACAAGATATGATTTCTAAATCGATTTGTGTTTTATTCAAGTTTAATCAATTATCAGGATCTGCTCGAAATCTATAAAAAAAATTGTTTTCGGTTGTGTTGGGCCCCATTTTCGAAGACCAACGATCGATTCGAAATCGAAGAACATAAACATAAGAGGGTTTCCTAAACTCTTCAATCCTCAAAAACAATCCCTCACTATCTAACATCTCAAGCCCCAAAGGCGAGCCCACAAAACAAAGATCACAAAAATTACAATTGACTTTTGAAAATGGTAGCTCTCGGTCTCTAGTTTATGTAGAACCAAGAATCACCTCAATCGGAGCTCTATAACTCAAGATATGCTTAAAAATCTAAAGTAGGGTCATAGCCCGATTAAGCTCTCCAACCCGACCACTCACTTTCAATCAATCAAACTTCTTGAATTCGAAACCAATGGCCCTAAAATTTTAAGGGAAGGTAGGAAAATATGTTAGAAAGCTAACGCCACAAGAATCGCCTCAATCGGAGGTCGGACAAAGGAGTTATGGCCCAACTAATGCAACGTGTTCATATATTGATTTCTATCAAACATACATTGGTAAAAACGCCATAACTTTCGTTCTAGATGTCGGATTGACTTCGTTTTTATACGATTGGAAAGAAGACATCTAGGGCTAAAACTTTCATGAAGACTAAAAATTGAAATTCGGACGTTAAGGGGGTCAAATACACGGACTGTGTGAAATCACACGGTCTGCCCATGTGCCATTCGAGTGAGAATGGTGCTCCTGGCCTGGATTTACACGGCCCGTGTAAATTTACACGGGCTGACCGTGTACCATTCGGGAGACATCAATTTCTCACCCCCCAAGTCCTCTTCCAAAGCTCCTAAACCCCTCCTAACGTCCCCTTACCTTAAACCCTTCTCCAACACCACAAAAACCACTCCAAACCCATTCAACAACATCAAACATCATTGAATCTCAACTCAATTAACTCATTTTAAACACAAACTCCATTCATTCATCCAAGCTCTCATATTCCTATTTTTCATACAA
>JANIPN010000003.1:54879646-54903434 GCA_027478595.1 Erythroxylum anguifugum
AATTAATTTAGTATAATAAATTTAATAAAAATAATAATATTAATAATAAAAAGAATAATAATAAGTAGAAAATTTATAACAATAATTAATAATAATAATAACAATAAATGATGATGATGATGACGATGATGATAATAGAAGTAGTAGTAGTAGTAATAATAATAATAATAATAATAATAATAAAAAAAAAAAATTAATGATGATGAGGATGATGATGATGAATTTAATAATAAAATTAAGAATAAAAAATTGCTTATGTAGGGGTAGGGGTATTTCTGGAAGTTGTTTATGTGTTTTGTTATTGTCCTTGGGACAAGAAATCTTGTACCACAGTCTTGGAAGTAACAAAAAATTTATGTCCTTTTGTTCTAAAGACGGAACAAAAATAGACGAGGACAACAAACAAATGCTACGAAGCACATGGTATTGTGTCCCTGCCATCTGTCTTCGTTGGTGGAGACATCAACCAAACACAGTGTTAGTGCCTTTATAGATTCACTTTTGGGAAGTTAATAATTACATGTTTTTTACTACAAAAGTATTTTTTAAGAAAAATAGGTATTTGGTTATAAAATAAAAAATATTTTTCAATAAATATGAACTTTTTGACAGTTAAAATACAATTTTTTAAGAAACTCAAATATGGAGCTTCTAAAAAAAAACCTTTCAAATGGCTTTTTCGGTTAGATTTTTTTAGATCAATTAATAAGCTTATTTTTTAGTCACTTTTATCCTTATATTTTACACATAATTTCTACAATACTCACAAACCCATCTTTACATTTATCTTATAAACTCATCTTTTCTATTACAATAAAATGCATAATTATTATGTATTTAACCATTTACTCAACTTAAATATTTATTTTGAGATTTATATAATATTATTTAGTTTTTATATATTCTAATATTCATTTTTGATATTAGTTTTATAATCTATATGAAAGATATGGTTAGATATATTTTTATTTATGTTTTATATAGTTTAAATTATATAATAATTAATATATTGCATTTTGCATTATGTTTAATATACTTTAAATAATTTTTATTACAAGATGAAATATAGTTAATTTTTATATTACCAAATAATGTCTTATATAAAACTCTAAAAAAAAGTGCTTTTTTTGAACTCTTAAAAAAAGTTTAATCCTAAGAGTATCCCTCTCCCTTATTGCTAAAGATACCACTCAATCCTCAGTCATGCTTTGTAAGGGGTGTACTTTTATTTCCACGGAGTGCGAAACTCGGTTTAAAAGTTAAAACATCAAATCAACTTGCAATTAAAGTGCAGTTTAAAACATCAAATCAAATTGCAATTAAAGCTGGTCTGCTTGATTAATGTAGACGCATTTCTACAAGTCTAACCTGACATTCAAACTCAAGGTTGTTGAAATCCCACAATCATTCTCACCCTCCGATAAGATAAGAAGGATTAAACAATGTCAAAGGCCTTTCACACTGGCCAAGAATTTAAAGCTCCCCCTTCTTGCTTTTCTAATAATTATTTAGAATGTTATAAATTTTTTAGATCGATGCCAAATTAGGTACCTAATGGGGAACTATATACGTAATAGGTGACGTCTTTTAGGATTGTTGTTCATCCATATATTTATCGAGAGGGCAACAGATGCGTTGACTGGCTAGTCAATTACGCGGGCCATCTTGATCATGAAATCACTTATTTTAGCACTACACTTATAGGGTCCCACCTCATCCTTCTTGAGGATTTGTTGGGAATAGTTTCTCCCAGACTGATTATGTAATGTTTCGGTAGCTTTCCCTTTTCAAAAAAAAAAAGGATTGCATTAGTTAGCTTATTGTATCAGCATTTAATTAACAACGAATTATATAAGTGATTTAATCAGTAATTAATATTAACTGTTTATTTAAAAATATTTAATAAAATTAACTGTTTAATGTTAACTGTTTATATGTAAAATGACTTATAAAGACATGACTTAAAAAAATTTTATAAGGACATGAGTGTTATATCGGCTATTCCTTGATTCCTTGCCATGTAATTTACTTGATCATTTCAGTTGTCTTTATGTTTACTTTCAAAGTTAGAAGAAAACATATATAATGTGGTGATAACTCTTTTGTATATTATGACACAAATTTGATATTAATTCAATTTCGAAAATTAAAATTAAAAATAATAAACTTAAATAATAACCTTATTATGATATTATCTTTATATCTACCTTTTTGAGTAATTTGCAATAACTTTTGGATATAATAGTCTTTTAATTTCTTAATTTCTCAGCGAAAGAAAACACTCCTCATCGGAACGTTTTCAAAATTAGCAGATTGAGTTCAATCCACCAACTGAATCAGCTGATTATCAGACATAATTATCTGCAGTTTGTTATAGTCAAACAATCAAAAGTCTTTCGATCCATTAAAAAATAGTTGATTAGTAATTTACCAGGTAAAAACATAGTCTTTTCTTTACCTAGCAAATAGTAGAGGATCTTTCAACGCAAAATAATAAAAGGCCGACAAATTATTACCAGATGATGCTAAGTCAACGTGCAGCTTGTGTATCCAAATATAATGTTTCGTGCAGCACGAGAAAATGCTGTTTTTTAATTTTAAATTTCTAATTAATTTGAAGTTAAATAAAACATTTTTCAAGTAGACTACCCGGCGAGATATCATCTTTATTTAAGACAATGATTTTATCGTCTTCATCTTTATCATTAAATAAATAAATTATACATTATTTTAAAAAATGCACTAAGGAGGCATTTGATTTTTCTTTTAATTATTTTTAAATAGGATTATACATTTTATAAATTTAATATTGACAGAATTGTACCAAATAATTTTTAAAATTTGACCTTAAATTATAAAATAAAAATATTGGATGTTGAAATATACTCTGACATAAAATTATTTGTATGCATATCATTCATTCATTTTACGAATAAAATAAAAAGAACAAATAAAATAAATTCACTTTTAAGTTTGATAATTTTTATTTTATAATTCTATTATAATCAAAGGAGTTTTAGCTCTTTATATTAAAATGAAAATGTTTATAAACTCTCTTAATTTATATAATTGATAATTAAATAAGTATTATTCCTTTTAGTCATTAAAATAATTTTTTATAACAAGAAAAATTAAATTTAAGCCATAAATATTAGAAGGAAAAATAACAAAAGTATTCTATGCTGTTTAATTTACAATTTATTTATATTTTATAAAAGTAAAATATTCATCACAATCTCAACCCAAGGTACTGTAACCAGGATGGGAACTTAACCTTACCAGGAGGGCACAGAAGACAAATCACATAAATAGAGACTCGTCACTCGCAGCCTTTGGACCTTTTCGGGTCAGTACCGCTGGCGAATAACGAGGGGGGCTCGACTTCTTAGCTTACGACTGTGCTTACGTAATCAACAGTGTATTTGATGGAAAGGAAAGAAAAACCCGAGTCATCGTCGAATGAGTTAAAAACAATGTTTACGCACAGATATCACATTTAAGGGTTGGTTGCTTCTTCATCTTTACATTTAACGTTCTAACCTACGTTTTGAAAATTAGACTGGACCAGTCTATTCGATCGGTTTAACTGACGATCGGTCGGCTATCCGATCTGGTTCATTATTAAAAATTGATTCTCAATTGAATAAGTGAGAACCGGTCAAAATCGATCAATTGACCGGTCGAACCGGATAAATTTTTTATTTTTATATTATTTAGTATATTTTTGTATTTTTTAAATATTATTAATATTATATATAATTATATATAATTATTGTATAATTATAACGTCACATTGGTTCGACCGGTGATTGAACCGGTCGAACCGGTTAAACCGATGATCAGTAAGACCTCCGATTCGATGTCCGATTTGGATTTCAAAACATTGGTTCTAACTGACTCCTCACTGTAATTAAAGGGACTTGATCTTTTTGCCTATTTTTTATGTACCATTTTTGTCTCATTTAATCTCAACTATTTATTTTTGTAGGTTTTAACCACGATCTCAAATACAAAATCTTATAAACAAGTTATTAGTAAATATAAAAAATTAATTAAGTCGACCTTACACAATAACTTAAACTGTCACGGTTACGATGGATTACAATATTAAAAGAAAAGGAATGACTTTTTTAAGTATGAAAAGTAAAGTTAAAAGAAGAACGAGGGACCTTTTCGGCTTTTAAGTCTCATACGGATCCTACCGCTAGGGAATCATATTTAATTCTTCGGCCAAATCAACGTCAAGATTCGTACCTAATCAACAGCAATTGTCATTATTGACCAGACCCAACCGCCACAACAACAACTACAAAAAGACATAATTACCCCACAAAAGTTATCAATCAAATACGGAGAATCATCATAAAAAACATAAAATACTTACCTCACCTCGTAGATATTGACCTTTTAATCCTTGATTTTCACGTAAGACAGTGTTTCCATACAATCGTTGGCGGTGACGGCATTGCTTCTGGTTGTTTTTATGTTTGTTTTAAATCGATTTCTTCAGGAGAATTGGATTCGATACCCCCCTTTAGCATTTTCATATCTATTGAATCCCGAGCTGTCTTGGCTGTGAACTTACTATAATCACATTCATCTGTCAACTTAAAAAAGTACTCATCTCTCTGAAAGCTCTGTCGTGTCTTGGCTCCCTGTTATCTCTTGAAAAGATCGCTCCTTTAACCCCGTGTAATTATTGTTACCTTTTCCTTGGATCGTTCATTGATTTCCCAGAAAGTTTGTCTTTTGCCTTTGTTTTTTTTGGTTGCTGGGTTCCGGAGTTTGAGGCTAAAGAATAAACCTTTTCATTTCAAAGTTGAGTTTTGTGTTTGCTCTTTTAGTTCGTCATTGGCAATTATGCTCTGATTAGTGTTGCTAATAATTGCTGGAGCAATAGGTTTCTTATTTTGGTAGTTGCAAGTTATTAATCTTCGCAGATCACCGCTGCTTTTTCTTTTTTATTTAGCTTTTAAAGTCCAATGTGTTATTTTTCCTTTACAAGACAATTTGGTTATGCAAATGATTCCATTCTTTTCTCCTCTTTTTTCCTCAATATTTCCTTTCCTTTCTTTTGTACAACTAAGAATCCAAACAAAGGCTAAGTATCATTAAAATTGTTTCATTATCATCATCTTCGTTTTTTGATTGTCTCTTATCTCCTGGTTGTCGTCTGGGTTTGTTGGTTGGTTCTGGTCACTGAAAAGGACTCCATCTACCTATAATCATCAAGTTAAAACTCAAAAGTGTAAAGGCCAACTTATATATGTAACTTTACGGAAAACACGGTGTTTGTTGACTTTTGTGATTAATTTTGATTCGTGTATCAGGCGTTAGTTCCTTTCTCATGATGATGGATATGGTTTGTCATGTTGCAGAGCTTAGTTCTCGTGGATTATGCATTGAACGAGTGAAGAATAGTGGTAAAGAAGTACCGAAACGATGGCTTTCAAGCCTTTGGTTTGGTATTGCCAGCCAGTGGCAAATGGGAAGTGGACAAAGGCGGTGGAAAATGCCTTTGGTGCATACACGCCCTGCGCCACCGATAGTCTGGTGATAGTAATTTCTCACTTGGTTCTCATGGGGCTTTGCTTCTATAGGATATGGCTTACCAAGAAAGATGTTAAGGTCCAAAGGTTCTGTCTGAAGTCTAAATGGTACAACTATCTGTTGGTTCTGCTTGCTGCCTATTCTACTGCCGAGCCATTGTTCAGGTTGATCATGGGCATCTCGGTTTTGAATATAGATGGACAAACGGGCCTTGCTCCATATGAGGTACCATTTCCTCTAATTTCGTCCTAGTTTTTGATGGTTTATGCCTTTACACGTTGATCTGCATTAACAAAAATTTTAAATGCCTAATGGACAACAATTAGGATAGATCAAGGGCTTTAATATGAAAAATAAGAAGTTGGTCCTGCAAAAGCCATCGTGTCTGGAGGAGGACCTGATTGTTTGATGATTTTGTTTTGGACAAAATATGTGATTTTGGACTGTTATTAATTCATGTTTTCTGCACCTTGCTCTTTGTTTCGTCTTACACTCTATACCCTTTGCGACAAAAATACTTAGCTTGGTAATTAAAGCATTGTGCTACTCCTATGGCTGCTATAAATGAGTTCTGGTATTAATCTTTGTCTGAGTGCTGGACCTCTTGTTTTTACGGTAAAATAGGCATCTAAAGTTAGGAGTCTCATTCATACAAGCACTTCTTTCTCCCAGTCATCCAAGACTTGATTTTCCATATTCTCCATCTTATAAGGAGCTTTGGTTTCAGAATTGCTAAATTATGACCAACAACAATTGTCCCCACTATGCAATGTGTTGGCTGACATGTTCAACAAATCATACTTTCAACTTGGAGTTAGGCTTCCTTAGTTAGAAGCCCTGCCTCCTCAGATGGCACTAGTAGACACAAACATGTATGGTTTTGAAATCCTTTTGATCCTTATTCTATTGGCAGATTGTTTCGCTGATCATTGAGGCTCTTGCTTGGTGCTCTATGTTGGTCTTGATTGGTATTGAAACCAAAGTCTACATTCGGGAATTTCGGTGGTTTGTTCGGTTTGGGGTCATTTACACTTTGGTGGGCGATGCTGTCATGCTCAACCTGATTCTCACAGTGAAAGATTTCTATGCTAGGTTAGCATTTGTCCTCCTTCCCTACTTGTCTTTTCGTTCTCTCATCCTTTCTCACATTTACTTGTATCATATAATATATCTTGTCTTAGACCTAAAATTTTGATGTCTGTTCGTCAACTATGTCCAAGCAATGGCAACTTACAGTTTATATTGTTTGCACAGCTCTGTTCTGTTTCTGTACATCAGCGAGATCTTTGCCCAGGTTTGTTGATATTTCTCTTCCTCAACGATGAACTCCATTTTACTCTTGTGGTGACTCTATTTTACTTCTGTATGATTGGCTTTTAATACTAGAATTAGTCTTGTAATGGCTACCTTAAGTTGACTTACTGTCTTATGAAAATTAACACATTGGTTGTTGGTTGTTTTCCATGAAAGAAGCTAGCCACCTCTGTTCTGTGGTTGTATTCACAAAATTGGGTGGTTCAATTTAAGCCTGTTGCCAGGATATTATTTTCCTCTACTAGAACTGGGTTGACCTTTGTAGATTTGTTTGACAAATATCACTGCAATTGCCTTCAAAAAGGAAAAGATACAGCAATCATGGATCAAGCTGGATAGTTACAACCTTTTTCAAAGAAAAAAACTAGTGTTTTTTATTTTGATTAACATGATATCATTTGTAGTTTTTCATTCCCTTGTAAAACAGGAGAATTGAGTTCTGATATAAGCCTAATGCTTCTTACAGGCTCTATTTGGAATACTTCTTCTAGTTTATGTTCCTGTCTTGGATCCTTACCCTGGGTATACTCCTATCCGGTCGGAACATGTTGATGATGCTGAATATTATGAACTTCCCGGAGAAGATCACATATGTCCAGAACGACGCGCCAACATAATTTCAAGTACATACCTATAAATCTGCGTGGCTCCTTACTTCTCTCATCTGGAAATGCAGCGTCATCTGACAACTTAATATAAATCATCTTTCTTATAAGAAAATTACCGTTTATATTGACGCTTGCAATGACAAATAATTCTTTATTCCGTTTATATTGAAATAAAAATTTCCAGTTCTTTAATATATGCATCTTATGAGACATAAGTTACATCTAATCAATCAATGTATCTATAAATGGATTTATTTTCTCAGTTAATTTGCAATGTGAGAATTGACATACTGATCACAGCATGAAACATCTATATTGGAAATCAAGGTCTCTACTATTGTTTGGCTTTCACTAATTTTGTTGTGGTTCACTTTTTCTTCTTCTAGAAATCTTTTTTGCATGGATGGGTCCCCTCATGAAGCTTGGCTACAAAAGACCTATAACAGACAAGGACATATGGAAATTGGATGCGTGGGATCGGACTGAAACGCTGAACAACAGGTAAGTGTTTGTTCCCTCTTGCATTTATCCCGACTTAATGTCTGCATGTCTTTTTCATTTATCATATATTTTGTCGAGTTTGTAGGTTCCAGAAATGTTGGGCTGAGGAATCACAAAGACCAAAACCATGGCTATTAAGAGCTCTAAATAGTAGCCTTGGAGGAAGGTAAGAACAGTTACAATCTGGAAACTGCTCTGTTTTGTTTTTGCTTTCCTAATGTCGATTTTGTACGTAAATGTAGGCAAAGCACGAATTTGCATTGATATTAACTGATGTTATGGTTCATGATTTTATTGACCAAGCAAGACAAAGTTGTGAAGTGAAGGACAATATAGTCTTAGCAAAAGAAACCAAGATAAACAATTAGAGTGAAGCTCTGCAATACTTCTAATCTTTCTACTTAATTCACTCTCATAGTACCCAGAAACTGAATACTAGAGTGAACTAAGAAAGAAAACTTCATCCCAATGAGGAGAAATAACAATTATCAAACTTCTTGCATTTCTTCTGTTAGAAATCACCAAATGTTTGGATAAGGGGAAGAAAGGTTATCATGCATGTATTACATAACTAATTTGCATAATGTAGCATTTTTCTTCCTATTCGTGTGTTTCTTTTCTATTTATTTATCTTTTAGTGTCATCATAATATGAAAACAGTGAAAATGTGATTTATCATGTTGAAAGAATGTTAAACCAAGGCTGAATTAGATATGTCCTTCTTGTATCCATCTTTCACCTATCTATTTTTACGTGAGCAATGCCAAATGCATCTAATTTGGTTTTCCCATTTTGGCCTTTTATAGGTTTTGGTGGGGAGGCTTTTGGAAGGTAATGAACTAAACTTTTGGTGTTTTAGTCTGGACTATAATCGTAGCTAAGCAAATGGTCTTCTCTTCATGGATTATAAGTCTCAAATGTTTAATATTCCAAATCTTATTTTACATATCTGAAGTATTTATTGTTTTTCAATCAACTTGCAGATAGGGAATGATGTTTCCCAATTTGTGGGGCCTCTGATCCTGAACCAGCTGCTAAAGGTTAGCTTCCCGTTCTTCATTGGATTTCAGTTAGATATGCATTAGAGGTCAGCTGTATTTTGACAGAGATCAAATAATCTCCTAATACTTTGATTTTACAAAGAACTTGCTTCTCTTCTTTTTGGCTTACGGTTTTGTGAAGGTGAGGTGCATGGGGTTTTCAGAGACTAGGAACTCAGGGTTTGTTTTGATTGCTGACATTGAAGATGTGATACCCACTGATCTTTTTTTCTACTGGTTTTCATTTATGTTGCTTCTCGAACTTTTTGCAGTCTATGCAAGAAGATGATCCAGCCTGGATTGGTTACATCTATGCTTTCTCCATCTTTGCTGGAGTGGTATGATATGATTCTCCAGCTATCCAGTGTTCTGAGAATGTGAATTGATGGGATAAAACCTGTATATGTTTACTACAACCTTTATCTTTGACTCTTGACATTGTAAAGGCAATATGTATGCTTTTACTATTTTTTCTTACTTTAGTAATTTTGGTGTAAGTAGCATGTCCCTCCATCTATGCAATCCTGCTGTGTGCTTGAATTGTTTAACTGATAGGATTCAATTGTTTTTTGGACGTTATGCAGTTTTTGGGTGTTTTATTTGAAGCTCAGTATTTTCAGAATGTAATGCGTGTTGGTTTCCGGTTGAGATCAACTCTGGTAATTTCTTACTGTTGCTCCATCATTTTTGAGATTATGATTAAGGCAATTGTTCAGCATCATGACCCATTACTGTCTTACCTGTCTTGATAGTCTTGTTAATTTATTTTATCTTGTTATGTATACATTTTAGGTTGCTGCTGTATTTCGGAAATCTCTAAGGTTAACTCATGAAGCACGGCGGAAGTTCCAGTCTGGAAAAATTACGAACTTAATGACAACAGATGCTGAAACACTTCAGGCATGATTCATTGGAAAATATTCATCTGTATTTAATTATGATACCAATTGTTCACTAAATGAGCTTCCACAATTGACATGAAAGTTGACGATGAAGTCATTTTACTATATCAGAAATTTATCAACACAAATGACACTTGAAAGCACTTATACTAACTCTTTAGTAATATCTGTAGACACTCACATTCTTAATGTTTGATTGTGTGGCTTAGTAATAGTCATATGCATATGCAGAACAGGTGTTCCTTAAAATCATCTTTGTAACTGAGGTTAACTGTCTGTGCAATATGTTTCCTCACAACTTCCTTCGATTAGCTGATAGAAGAAGATGCTCATCCTGTTTAAATGTTGACACAAAATCATCAGGACTTCAACAAGGATGATATAGGAATCTTGTATTTAAGTTTTGAAAATATTACAGGAACTCATGTCTTTCATTACATGCAACTACCCTTTATATGTAAATAACTAAATGTTGTTATCAGTTAAGTTATTTTCACTTTTCTGTTTCTTTGAAATTTCTGTCGCTGTTCCACCAGCTTAGAGCTGATTTTTTTATTTCTATCAACAGCAAATTTGTCAATCACTTCATACCGTTTGGTCAGCTCCATTCCGTATTGTTATTGCAATGGTTCTTCTTTATCAACAGTTGGGTGTTGCTTCACTTCTCGGAGCACTACTGTTAGTACTCCTCTTTCCCATACAGGTAAAGATGGCCTGTTTTCCATTTAGTTGAATTGACTTAAATGATTTATTTTCATATCACCACTAGTTTTATCCTTTTCTTAAAGTTAAGATCTTCTTTCTTGTCTTTATATAGAGAATCTTCTCACTTACAATTAAGTTGTTTCTTTTGGTAACAATTTTATATACAAGTCTCCCCCGTCTTTGTCCTACTGGGTTGACATCTTGAATGAACAGTGTCACAAGGATGTCTTCCCCAGGTTTATCCTGCATGCACATTTTGACTAAGGAATGCACTCCTTTTTTATTTATGCTTCTGGGGGAAGATAAGATTACCAAACTATTTTTACCAAATGGATTCAGATTATACCTGGGAATAAGATCTCTAAAATTTTCTGAATTTAAAGAACACGTTTTGTTGCCTAAGAGTATAATGCGCAATGAACCACTTGAGTAGATCATTATGAACGTATAAAGTTTCATGAATTTGAGAAACTTAGTTTGATGATTATGGGAAAATGAGTTTGAATACCAATATTTCATACAAGGACTTTCTGTTTTATTTTGTATTGTTCTTGCGAATTAGGATATGTTGTTAAAATAGGAGGAAGATAGGAGCATCTCTTGATTGAAAACTGTTGTCCAATTCTCTTGACAGTCATTGGGTTTTCCTGATGCAATAACCCATCAGGTTTCTTTTGTTTATTTTATATGAATGGGAGGCCCCTAATTTATTTTTCCTTTTCTTTTCAATGTAAATTGCAACAGACATTTGTCATAAGCAGGATGCAGAAGTTGTCTAAGGAGGGCTTGCAGCGGACTGACAAAAGAATAGGGCTCATGAATGAAATTTTGGCAGCAATGGACACTGTGAAGTACGCTAGTTTTATGAAGGATTTGTTAATCTTCAATGAGGATATCTATTCATTATTCTAACTCTTTGAAATGAATTAGATGCTATGCTTGGGAGAATAGTTTCCAGAGTAAAGTTCAAAGCATCCGAGATGATGAATTATCATGGTTCAGAAAAACATCACTTCTAGGAGCGGTATGGCCTGAATATATTCAATAGACTTCCATATGATGCTTATTTTTAGTTACATGCCCACATATCTTAAATGCTGGAGACATGAATATTGTACGTAACATAATTTGCTACTTCAAAGTAGCATCTTGAATAACAGTAATGTATCACATGGGCTGGTGGACCAAAATGTCCTGTAGGATACCTACTGACATCGTTTCACATGGAAAGTAACTGCATTCTCTAGAAAAGAAAAGTAAAAAGATTATTAGCTGAAAAATAGACCAGAGCCTTTTATAGTGGAATTTCCCCTTTTTTTTCATTTTTCTATCAGAGAGTATATGAGAGGAAAATATGGAGGGCACTATTAAGTGGTCCCAAATTCATGATGCTATATAACATATTAAATTTCCAAAAACTGTTGAAATTGGAAGTTTTGTTTTTTCCTTCAAGACTTTTACTTAATGTTTCCAAATTTAAATGTTGTTCATATTTCTGTGCTTTGATATGATTGCTGCTAGTAAACTTTGACAAGTTTTTTCTTAGAAGGTAAATGTTTATGTCTAACAACAAAAGCTGTTTTCGTCAAGTAATTGACTTGTTTCTTTTCCATGCAGTGCAATGCCTTCATACTTAACAGCATTCCAGTGGTGGTTACTGTGGCTTCATTTGGCATGTATACTTTGCTTGGGGGAGATCTGACTCCTGCAAGGGCATTTACTTCTCTCTCCTTGTTCGCTGTGCTACGATTTCCCCTCTTCATGCTTCCTAATATAATCACTCAGGTTTTTAACAGTTTCCTCTTTGCTTTCTTTCTAGTAATAATGTATATTGCTGAGAAAATCTTAAGTGTTGTCAGCAGAGGAAGAGTGATTACTGATTTAATGTTGATCAATTTAACCAAACAAGACACTGAGATAGTTAGGTTGATAAATTCTCTTTCTGTAATATCAATTTTAATTACTTAAACACTGTCATAAGTCCAAATCAAATGCAGGGAAGTTATGAGGTCACGAAATCATGAAAACCTGTTCCTTGATTCCTTTATAGTTCAATTTATATTTAACTGCCTCCTTGGACTGTTCTGTACCTCAGAAAATTGATTTTGTTTCTTTTGGAATCTAATGCGCGTGTAATCTTATAGGTGGTAAATGCAAATGTGTCTTTAAAGCGTTTGGAGGAGCTATTTTTAGCTGAAGATAGAATACTTTTACCGAACCCGCCACTTGATCCTAGATTACCAGCTATCTCAATTAAGAATGGATATTTTTCTTGGGATTCAAAGGTATACAACCTTTTATCGTTGAGTTTCTATGTCTAAAATTTCAAAGATTTGTCTGTTATCTTCCTTCTGCAGTTGTGATTTTGAGAAACATCTTAATTTATCATCTTCTTCTCCAAAATCAACTTGCTTTTGGCTACTCAGGATTTTTTTTTGGGGTTAAATATCTGTGAATGCTAAATTTTGCAGTTGCATTTGCGCTTGACAACCTGAATTTCATCTGTCGTCAGAAATACTATGCTTGTACAGTTGCACTTATGCCTAAATGTTTACTTTTATTTTAGGCGGAGAAGCCCACTTTGTCCAACGTTGATTTGGATATACCAGTTGGTAGCCTAGTTGCAGTTGTTGGCAGCACTGGAGAGGGAAAGACTTCGCTTATTTCAGCAATGCTGGGGGAACTTCCAGCAATGTCAGATGCTAGCGTTGTTATTAGAGGAACAGTTGCTTATGTTCCACAAGTTTCATGGATTTTTAATGCAACAGTAAGTTTTGACCTGTAAATTTTGGGAATTTTATGTGAGAACTGTTCTAGAGTTCGTATTGCTGTGATTATTTCTTGTTTCACTTTCTAGACCGTGAAGTTTTTGACTTGAAATTGTTGATATATTTACTTCATTGTTGGAATTTTGACTCAGTATTCCAAGTTACCTTTAGTTTAGTCACATGGAGATGAAGTTATTGTTCGGGTGGTGATTTTACAATGATTTGCTGCAGGTTCGGGATAACATACTATTTGGATCTGCCTTTGATTCAGCAAGATATGAGAAAGCAATAGATGTAACGTCTTTGCAGCATGACCTTGAATTGCTGCCTGTAAGTTGGTTGAAAATATTTTTGTATCATGTAACTATTTTCAAAGAGGTCAAACTTGATCAATGATTTACATTTTCGGACCGTTTGTCTGTCTCTGATGCTTGCTTTATAGGGAGGTGATCTGACTGAGATTGGTGAGAGAGGTGTTAATATCAGTGGTGGGCAAAAGCAAAGAGTTTCAATGGCCAGGGCCGTCTATTCCAATTCAGATGTATATATTTTCGATGATCCCTTGAGTGCTCTTGATGCACACGTAGGTCGACAGGTAAATCACTAATCATTACTCTTTGACAATCTTGACCTGATCCATGGTCAACAATCTTTCTTCATGGTTGTGAAATCAAACATAGAAATGTATTTGATGAGGAGATAACTGTTGTTTACTTGATGACGTCTAGTAAATACCAATGGGTAGAGATCCTGATAAGCAAAATAAAGTTTGAATTAATGCCAAAAGTCAGCATATGATCTAGAACTTGACATTTTTATTTGAATGGGCATTGATGGTACACTTCAAAATGGGAATAGCAGAAGAGTTAATTTGCTAAATGATCTTTTTCCTTTCCCCTTATTATCATGGATTAGATATTTGACTACTTATGAAGATTTAATTCATGACATGTAAGTTTGTTTATAGCTTTAACGTGTGTGGTAGCTGAGAAGTTGGGGTTTTTGTTGGTCTGCATGTGTTTATGATTTTGATGCATTGAGATTATTAATGTGCACTAGCAACTTTCTTCAGGTTTTTGATAAATGCATCAAGGCGGAGTTAAAAACTAAAACAAGAGTTCTTGTCACGAATCAGCTACATTTTCTTTCTCAAGTTGATAGAATCATCCTTGTGCATGAGGGTATGGTAAAAGAGGAGGGAACATTTGAGGAGCTCTCTAATAATGGTGTATTATTCCAAAAGCTGATGGAAAATGCTGGAAAAATGGAAGAGTATGTTGAAGACAATGAAGGAGGTGAAACAGCTGACCAAAAAACTTCCTCCAAACCTGTAGCTAATGGAACAATGAATGACTTGCCAAAGACCGCGAATGATTCGAAAAAGCCAAAAGAGGGAAAATCTGTTCTTATCAAGCAGGAAGAGCGGGAAACGGGTGTTGTCAGTTATAAAGTCTTGGCGAGGTAATGCATGTACATACATTTTTATGTGATAGCTCTATTTTGTAAGGTGTATGATGAAATCACGTGCAATTTTCTCATATCATGTCTAGATAATTAGTATAGTTATATGGTGGAATCACCTGTAACTTTTATGTACAAATATGTATACATGTTATATATAGTTTTTTTTTTCCTGAACTAAGATTTTACCCTGAAAAATACCTCTGGTTGTAACTTCAGGTACAAGAATGCATTAGGAGGTACTTGGGTGGTAATGATACTCTTTATGTGCTATATCATGACAGAAGGTTTACGAGTTTCAAGCAGTACATGGTTGAGTAGTTGGACCGATCAGAGCACTCCAAAAAGTCACGGTCCTCTATACTACAATCTAATTTATTCAGCTTTGTCAATTGGCCAGGTATTGACCAGTTAATATTGTACAAGTTAAAACAATTTTTCAACAAGTACTTGTTTTGCTTCCCAAAGTTATTTACCGTTATGGTAGAAAATTCTTGATTTAGATATTTGAACCCTTTTTGTTTATCATTTATATATCTCCAGGTTGCGGTGACCCTTTTGAATTCATATTGGTTGATCATATCAAGTCTTTATGCTGCAAAAAGATTACATGATGCCATGCTTAATTCCATATTAAGGGCTCCAATGTCCTTCTTCCACACAAACCCTCTTGGACGAATCATAAATAGGTTTGCTAAGGATCTTGGTGACATTGATAGGAACGTTGCCGTATTTGTTAATATGTTTCTGGGCCAAGTGTCCCAACTCCTTTCAACATTTGTCCTCATCGGAATTGTGAGCACGATGTCCCTGTGGGCCATAATGCCACTTCTGGTTTTGTTTTACTGGTGCTATCTTTATTATCAGGTATGTTAAAAGTTCTTGGCCCCATTTACTCTTTGCTTAAATTGTAAATATATTTGTCTAAGGTGGTTAATATTATCTAAATTGATCACATTTAGCCTCCTTGTTATTGAACCAGACACATTATACACATTTCCTTTTGTGGCTCCTTTAACCAGAAGTTAAGATTTTCCCACTCCCATGATTTATTATTTACATTTGACAATCTGTTGAAACCAGTCTCTTTGACCCCTGCATAAGCACAATTTAGTTTTGCAAACAGTAGTCTCACTTGTGACACTGCTTTCTTGCATAGAGCACATCACGTGAAGTAAAGCGCTTAGATTCCATAAGCCGATCACCTGTCTATGCTCAATTCGGAGAAGCTTTGAATGGATTGTCAACTATTCGTGCATACAAAGCTTATGACCGGATGGCTGAAATCAATGGGAAATCTATGGACAACAACATCAGATTCACCCTTGTCAACATGAGTGCAAACCGATGGCTCGGTATCCGCTTGGAAATCTTGGGAGGACTCATGATTTGGTTTACAGCAACATTTGCAGTCATGCAAAATGGAAAAGCAGAGAACCAGAAGGCATTTGCATCAACTATGGGTCTGCTGCTCAGCTATGCTTTGAACATTACGGGTTTGCTGACAGCAGTACTTAGACTTGCAAGTTTGGCTGAGAATAGTTTAAATGCTGTGGAGCGGGTGGGCACATATATAGAATTGCCATCAGAGGCCCCTTCTGTTATCGAAACCAACCGTCCACCTCCTGGATGGCCTTCATCGGGATCCATCAAATTTGAGGATGTTATCTTACGTTACAGACTTGAGCTTCCTCCTGTCCTGCATGGATTAACTTTCACTGTTTCTCCAAGTGACAAGGTTGGTATAGTTGGAAGGACTGGTGCTGGGAAATCTAGCATGCTGAACGCTCTGTTTCGTATCGTGGAACTGGAAAGAGGAAGAATCGTGATTGATGATTGCGATATTGCAAAATTTGGGTTGACGGATCTACGCAAAGTACTTGGAATTATACCACAATCTCCAGTTCTTTTTTCAGGTAGACCACGGGTAACGTTTGCCTCACTTGTGATCGCTATCAAATGACTGAGTTGACCATGGTTTACTCTGGCAGGAACTGTACGGTTTAACCTTGATCCTTTCAATGAACACAATGATGCTGATCTTTGGGAGGCATTAGAGCGGGCACATTTGAAGGACGTCATTCGAAGGAATTCATCAGGCTTGGATGCAGAGGTTTGACCCCTTTTTTCTTGTTTATTTTGGAGGCTGATAAGAGTTTTATCTGAGCTTGATCTGTGAGAAATATTCTATATTCATAACCCTATAACTTCGATATCTTAACTTGATTGGAATCTCCTTGGTAATATGTTAAGGTTTCCGAGGCAGGGGAGAACTTTAGTGTTGGACAGAGACAACTCTTAAGTCTTGCACGAGCTCTCTTGCGGAGGTCAAAGATACTTGTTCTTGATGAAGCAACTGCAGCTGTTGATGTTAGAACTGATGCTCTTATTCAAAAAACCATTCGTGAAGAATTCAAATCATGTACAATGCTAATTATTGCACATCGACTTAATACAATCATAGATTGTGATCGCATCCTTCTGCTGGACTCAGGCCGGGTATGTTTTGAATTTATTGCATCCCGTGGAGATGGTGCAAACACAGTCAAATAAATTGTTTATCATGTGGATCTTATTTTCTCCCATTTACTGGAATCAGATAAAAGAATTTTCTGTACATTCCCTCTTCATTGATTGATTATTTTCTGTATGTTGATTCTTATATATCATGCTTTTCGTCCTTAAGGTTCTGGAATATGACACACCAGAGGTATTGCTGTCAAATGAGGATAGTGCATTCTCCAAGATGGTTCAGAGTACAGGGGCTGCAAATGCTCAATACTTGCGCAGCCTAGCCCTTGGAGGGGAAGGAGAGAGTAGGATGGGCAGGGAAGAGCAAAAACAGTTAGATGGACAAAGGAGATGGCTGGCATCTTCACGTTGGGCTGCTGCTGCACAGTTTGCACTTGCTGTTAGCCTCACTTCATCGCAGAATGATCTTCAACGCTTGGAAGTTGAAGACGACAACAGTATTCTTAAGAAAACTAAGGAAGCAGTAACTACTTTGCAGGGAGTGCTAGAGGGGAAGCATGACAAAGAGATTGAAGAGTCTCTAAACCAATATCAAATTTCCAGAGATGGGTGGTGGTCAGCTCTCTATAGAATGGTGGAAGGTACAAAATTAATTAGTCTTAATGCGTCCTAATATTTATCCCGTATGTATGCTACTATTGTGACTCGTAACTCTCATTCACGTTGACCTTCTATGCCTTCTCTATGCCCCCTCATTTTTTGAATATATTGTTCATCAATCTCTTGCAGGCCTTGCCATGATGAGTAGATTAGGTCGGAGAAGGCTTTACGACTCAGACTATGGCTTTGAAGATCGATCAATTGACTGGGACCGAATCGAAACATAGACAACAGCTCATAATAAGCGGTCTCTATGAACTTGCAAGATAATCATGTTGCCTAAGAATCTTATGTAGTGTAGCTTTCTGGAAACTAACCGAACGGGTTTTCTTGGAGACACTACGGTTCTAAAATTTTTGTAATAGTACCAGGAGACCATGTTCAGACCCTGGAATGGTCCCGCCACCATTTGCAAGGTGCCACTAAACGAAACATACTTGTTCTAAATGCTTGAATAAGCACAATGTCTGCTAGCTAGATACTGATATCTGTTGTAGAATAACATGGAAAATAAAAGGTAGGAAGAATCAGCTAAGAAGCTTACTTTATTTTATTCACCATCAAGACTTTTGCAACAAGTAACAGACTGTAATCTCTCACTTGTTTAGGTTAGAAATTGATATCAAGAAGTTTCAGATGAAGCACGAGTTATGCAATTTCTTTCTCTCGAATATGCGTATTTATCTCGCCATCTCTGTTCAGATTAGGCAACGGTACATGTTCAGGACCTGAGTTAGGCTGATGGAATGAAATATAGAGTATGAACTTCCTACTGATTGCATTCTTTTGTTTCTCTTTTTGGAGGAGCTGTCTCTTCATACATAATAACGCATTCTTGGTATTTGGCTACTCTGCTAGAATTCAGTCTCTTTCGTCGTTCTATCACCAACTCATGTTCATTCAGTTTGAATCTATACGGATACCATATTGTTGTAGCTCGCAGTTCTTCCTTCAAGAGATTGTTAAGAAACACTATATATTCTTCTTCTAGTGCAAGAATAAGAGAGTAACCAACCATTGTTTGAAAATATTCTGTAATTTTTGTAGTTTTTGTTCTTTCAATTTTCAGTACCATATTGGAATAGCCAAATGGAGTTTCTGAAAAACTGCTCTTCTGCTTCTGTACCCTCTGGTTTTGAATCATTCTGTGTTCTTGTGTTTCAATCTTTTGACAGCGTCTGGTGATTTTAAGGTATACTTGCAGTTTTTCTTTTTTTTTTAAAGGTATACTTGCAGTTTGCCTAATTTACTATAAACACACCGGAAAAGAGGAGAAATGTTTCGTGGAATAAAACATTCAACCAAAATTCACATTAAACCGAATCGTGATACATTAGGCTACTTTTCTGCTCCTTAATAAGGCTCAAGTGCAAGTCACTGTGGGTCACAGTCACAGATAAAGCTTCAAGTATGAAATTTACACAAACTGGTTTAGTACTGACAATTAATTTTACAATCCGATTCACACTCTTGTATGCAATGAAGAAATTGCCGCTGCAGGCTTGTGACTTATCATGATCACTCTTCGGTAAATTCTGACTGACTACTTTCCCTCTTCAACAGATTCAGTTCATAGAGTTTTCAGACCCAGTTGCTTCACCATGCTTGTGAACAGCTTCCAGGGCCTGAGCAGAACCGTTTGAGAATCCTATTAATGCCTGGAATACATTAGGAAGGCTTGTTTTTAGTTTGCTCAGGGTCATGGCCTTGGTAACATGCACAGAGTTCAAATACTTGGTCTTCTCAGCATCTGTGCGCAGCTTTAAGGCTTCGGTTTTTGCACGCTTAAGCAACAGAGGATTCTTAGGACTCAACTCAGGCTGTGTGTCTCCAGCATCAAAGCTCCAGTCAAGTTTTTTCTCCATTTCATCTAATGACAGCAACTCCTTTTGTAATCTTCTCTCAAGTTTATCAAATCTTTTGTGCAGAGTGTGCTCCTCTGCTTGCTGCAACATTATAGATTGGATAGAAGACAGAAGTCCTTTGATGGTCTCAGAAGCCATCTGTACAAGATCATATCAAAATTATAAATTCTCAGTATGGAAACAATGGAAGAAATGAAGTTTAGCTGGACACTTATGCAGCTATGTTATTAGGAAACTATATCTGAAGTATGCACTAGTTAATGTATATGCACTAATAATTGCTAGGTGGACAGTAAAGCTCAAATGAGAGATCCACACAATAAACTGCACAAGAGAAAAGGCTACCTTATCAGGTAATCTATCCAAAGCAAGCTTCCATTCTTTACAGAGTCCCCGAACCAAGGATGAGAAAATACTCTGATGTTGGTCATCCACAAGGCAGGCGGTTAGCTCGATCCACGCGCTTAGAGTCGCAACATACTCTCGTTGAGATTTTGTAAGTTGGCAAAAGCTGAGATACCACGAGTTGACCTCAGCCTCAAGCTGAGCTGTAGCTTGGCGATGGTGGTCAGTAGTGAAGTCACGAATCTGATCATCAGAGAGATGATTCAACTCCTGGGCAATGTGGTTTTGAATTTGATGGCACTCGTACATAGTTCTCCACATATTCTTCAGCCTGCAGAAGCAATTAAGTAGCAGAAGTTCAAGGGTAATTGACATTCAAGTAAAATCAGTCAGATTTATTTGGAGGGATGTCAAACTCTGTATAGACTACTTTTGTCACTTGCTAGATTGTAAAGGCTTTGGGCAGAAGCTCACTGACTGTAAAGTAAATTGTACAATGAAATAACATTTACTAAGCCAAAGAATTAGACAGGAATTACCGTACAAAATGAAGGGATGAATTAGGGGTAATGTACTATACTGAAGCTCTTGAACTCATGATCATCTATATGCATGTCTATATTAAAGTAGAGAAGTCGGCTTAAGACTCTTGTGGTTGACCTACTAGGTCACGATCCTCTATATTACAGTAAAAAGTGTGGGAAGTCGCGTGAAGTGAAGAAGTTGTCGAATTAGATGTTGAGCGACGAAAAAGATCCATCCTGATCTAACATAGTATTTCATCTGCCTTTTTCTCCTGTATTTTGATAAAGTTAAACAAACATTATAGTCAACTTTCAGATGGTGACAACATTATAGTCAACTTTCAGATGGTGACATACATATCAAAGCTAGAAGGGTAATTGTGTTATCATCATTGCCAGGGCCGTATTCTAAATTCAATGTTCTTGAGAAAACCAAATCAATCTCCTGGAGAAAACCAACAAGTTACAAAGAAAGTTAATCTGGTATCATTGGTTATTGGAAATTTATCTTCATAACCTAGTTATTTTTAACTTACTAATACAGAGAAAAGATAAATGGATGAAAAGAAGGAAGTTATACTAGAAACAAGTTTCACATTTATTACCCAGAAATTAATGTGAGAAGTTGTGGGTATAACTCAACATCAATAAGTTCCAGTATGGTCGAGCATGTTGTACTTATTGAATGCTGCAGCTTCCTGATGTCGGTCTCCAAACCCTCAACACTCAATCGAGTTTTCTCAATCTTGGTCCAGTCATGGTTTTCTTCTTCTTGTTTTAGCAATAACGTGGTTTTCTTTTCCAGCTCTAATTTGGTTATCTCCTCTTCCTGAATATTACAATTCATTGATGATCAAATCGATAGGAAAAAGAAAAATGGGGATATACCATGAGAGAAACACATATAATACATAAATACTTATGTATGTGCAGTCAGATACTGACATTTTGAAGCATGCGCGGAAAGAAGTTTCAAAAGTTAACAAACTTCAATAAGCAACAGTACAAGATAGATTTAGAGTAGATGAAGTAGTTCAAATTTCATTTGACATTTGCTGCATTTGAAAATCATTGACAACTACAACTATGTAAGCCTCCCACTTGACACCTTACAACATCTATATGAAATGCTCTAAAATGCTTTTAGACGTACAGGCACCAAAAGCCTGATGCTTCAGGAGAGAGAGAGAGAGAGAGAGAGGGAGAGAGAGAAAGAGAACATGTTCATTCCTCAACACAAGGTGTGAATATGTGCATTTGTATTTGAGTTTTCATTCAATATGATAGGAATGTTCTTCCCCATGAGAAAACCTGTAATCAGTCTATTGATGCATAGATGTGACCCCATAGAAATCAAAAACCATCTTACCTTCACTTCCTTGTAAAGCTTCTGTTCTGCAGCATATAGTTTGTCAAGTGTGATGCAATGAGCTCCAGGTCTGCATGGTTCACTCGAATTACAAACCTCAGAAGCATCTTTTTCATAATGTAACGACTTAGAAGACCAACTCCATGACAATGCACTGAAGACCTTTGCAGAATTACTTCTCTTTCCTGAAAGAGTTAGGTTATATTAAAAGACTGCACAACTAAAGAAGATGGCAACAATAAATGCAATAATCTTTTATGTTATATTCATTCCGCATACCAAAGATGAATGCATTTAGAGTGTCACTAGAAATAGACTTGCAGTGTGGGCAACATTTAAGCTAGAACACATACTAAATGTCTCGTCTCTATATTTGGACTATCATCTTTGAGAGGTCAGTGGACAAACCATCCCCTTCGAAAATTTTGATCATCAGTATCGAATATCAACAGAAAATGTGTTTACCGGAGGGCTGGTTTCTTCTTTTTCATGCTATCTCAATGTGGTTGGTGGATGTTTATGTTCATAAACAACAGTAAGCAAGTAGGCTAAAGAAAACAGTTATTACTTTTATTTTCTTTGAAGTTATGTAGCAAAAAGGTATCTCCTTTGGGCACGTCCATAAGAACAACTATTTCATTTCGACCAGCAGATGCCTTGAGGAAGTAATCATCTATCTCCTTAACAATACCCTCCATCGTCTTCCCCCTTCTCCGTTTTACCACGGCCTTATCTGCAGTTTCTTTAGTACAGCAGCTTATTGTGGAAGAATTGTCATCAATTAATTCTACAGGTTGTTGTTTCTGCCGCTCTCGAGTATTTGAAAATGAAACACTATTCCCAACTCCATCTTCCTGATCATCTTCCTCAAAATGAGATTTAGTCTCAGCCCAATGTTCCTCTTCCACAACAGGATCCACAATTTCACTCCTCTCAAGAGATAATTGAGGATAAGGCTCAAAAGGATCCCAAGTATTCCATGATGAACTTATAAAACTATAGCCAACCTCCTCAACCTTTGTGCTTTCTTCTTGCACTTCTTTATAACTATTATTAGACCTTTTCAAATCAGGGCTGAAAGGAGGAGGTGGTGGTGGCGATGGAGGCAAAGGAAAAGGTGGCGAGGGAGGCCCTGGCACATCATAAGAGGTACTTTCGAGATCTAATGACTCCGATTCAGTGAATTGCCTAAGTGTTACACCAGTATTCTTCAGCGCACTTAAATAAGCCAATTGGGAATCAGCAAATTCTCCTCTAAATTCTACCAACTGCTTCATTAGCCTCTTCCGATCCTTGCACCTCTGCACCCTCTCTTCTTTCTCAATCCTTGATGCAACACAACCCATTTCTCCAGTAGTTGCCACTAATAGTTTCTGTTAAAAGTTTTAACTTGAACACATAATCAAGTGACAAAATCCAAGTGCGATCCCAATACTGCGGAGCTAGTACACCAGATGGCTCTAAGCATTTAAAGGAGAGCGCATCTACACAAGTTCCAAATGCAAAACAAATGTCTCTTATTTTCCTTGGACAGACCACCTCACCTTAGAATGCTAAACTGTCACATTCAACAATTTGCAGTCCCCAAATCAGAGAACGATCCTGCTTTATAACCACAAATATCTCATACCTCGACCTAAGAAGAACGCAACATCTGAAGTAGTGTAAGCTTTCTTCGCCAAAAGTCCTCAGTTTGGCTGAGGA
>JANIPN010000003.1:54956452-54967615 GCA_027478595.1 Erythroxylum anguifugum
ATCAAAGCTCTCATTAATACTATGTGTACTTATAATTTGAACCATAATAAAGCAATGTCAAAACAATTTCATAACTTTATTGATTACTTCAGATTTTTCTTCTAATACACATACGGGTCAACTGTGCATATTAAATCTGATAAGCTAATGGCACAATTAGGCAACACTTCCTTATATAAAGTTATTTTCTGATATCTTACGTTTCTATTGACAACAAAATCACTAAATTTGGTTTAGAAATTTGGATGATATGTCTCAAACATTCTCGGGTTATTCATGTCCAAAAACAGTACACTATGCACCTTCTATCCAAAAATTCAACATCTTATAGATTGAATCATATTTCAACTTCTTAAGACAATCTATATGCCTATATCTCTAGTTTACTCTATATCAAAAATTATCTCATTTGAAATCCTATATGTCTAGATATAATCAAAATACAGAAACATGTTAAGTAAAATATCAAGTTCATGCTCTTCCAACTGATACCCTTACTTTGATTAGATTAATCTTTTTTTAGTCAAAACAAAAGGCTATAATTTATATATAGAGATAGAGAAATGTGTTAGGAATCCAATGCTTTAAAAATCAGGTCATTTGGAGGTCGGAAAACAAAGTTATGGCTGAAAGAATCAAAAAAGGTTTTGTCCACATAAGACGAAGCAAAAAGCAGACGATAGCAAGAAACAGACGAAGCAAAAAGCAGACAAAGCAAGAAGCAGACGAAGTAAAAAGCAGACGAAGCAAAAAGCAGATGAAGCAAAAAGCAAACGATAGCAAAGAGTAGACGAAACAAAGAGCAGACGATAGCAAAGAGTAAACGAAACAAAGAGCAAACGCTATCAAAGAGCAGACGATAGCAAGGAGCAAACGAAACAAAGAGTAGACGATAGTAAAGAGCGGACGAAACAAAGAGCAGACGATAGCAAAGAGCAGACGAAACAAAGAAGTAGACGATAGTAAATAGCAGACGAAACAAAGAGTAGATGATAGCAAAGAGCAGACGAAACAAAGAAGCAGACGAAGCAAAAGGCAGACGAATCAAAGTCAACTTAAGACAATACAAGTCTTAAGATGATATGACGTCATCAAAGACGATACGTCTCTACATACGATACAGACGGTCAACTTAAGACAAAGCAGAAGTCAACCTAAGACGATATAGATGGTCAACTTAAGACGAAGCAAAAGTCAACCTAAGATGATACAGATGGTCAACTTAAGATGAAGTAGAAGTTAACCTAAGATGATACTTCTTCATAGACGATACCATCTATACTCAAGTCAAAAACCTTTTTCTTGAACAACTCTAAGTTTTTATCAACTCAAGTATAAACACCTATATTTTCATACATAAATGTATAGTGAAGAAACAGAGCATGTTTCACCTTTCCAAAATTTAATCTTCTACACTAACCCTATACGCCATTTCACTGCTACTTCAACTCCAAGGACCATTTCCACAACTTCTGATCACTAACAATTCATCAAAAACCAAATAACACCCTATCAATAATTTTCATCCCCTTAACACAGTGTTCAAGAATATAAATGTACGTAAATGCCATGATCATGCACTGACAATAAATTCATCAACTTTATTTCAAAAATCCACAACTTTAACAATTTTATTCACTACTTACTTGATGAAGACTCCAAAAGCTTCAACTATCTTCAAGCCCTAACTCCATACAAAATACGTAATCCACTGTGAACATTAACCATCTTCTGGTTTTTCTTAAGGCAGAAGAAACAATTTACAAGGTGAGATTGGTTTAGGAAAAGAGAAAAACACATAAATCTCTTAGAAGGTGTTTGATGAAAAACTTCGTGTATGGAAAGAAATTCGGAGAAGATGATAACCAGGAAAGAACTTAGGAAAGGAACAAACCCATTTTTAACTCTCGAATAACTCAAACTTACTTCTGATAAATAATAAAGGCAACTTTACACTTGTCACTTTCCAATATAAATAAATTCAAAATTCACAAATTTCCCAAAAATCCCAATTCAATACAATTCTACCTGGAATCATTCATGAATGCATGTACAATTATTTTCATGTGTAAAAATTTCACTATTCACGTGTATGAGCATGCTATATTATGCATGAACATGAGATGTGTTTTCTAATCTCTCAATAATCTCTCACATTTACTCCTTTAGCCTTAACATGGGTAACGGGATGTTACACTAGGACTAGGGAAAGTTTAGATACTAACATAATTACAAATGATAGGAATCTCATTACCATGATCTCATCATAATTTCCTCCATGCTATGTTTTGTATCAAAGACTTCATTAAATCAATTTAAGATCAACATCAAATCCATAAATGTATGAACATCAAAATAATGAAAAATGTCTTTATTAATCATCAAATAATTTGTACAATAAGTGCTAAAGGTGATTGTCTTTAGAGCACTTCTCTAACATTTAGGGTTTATGATATGGAAGAATTATGAAAATCATAAATAGTTAATTTTATATAGTTTGAAGACATTTGTAACTATCATTTTTTTCCAAATTAGTTAGAGTTACCACCAGATATTTTATAAAGTTTAAAGATAAGAATTTTAATAAACTATTCTTCTATATTAAATACTTTAATATGTTATTCATTGGAAGCATAAATATATTAAAAATGATATCTATGTTACTTAATAAATTATTTAATAACTTATTTAATATATATTAAAGATAACAATTGTATATAAGTCCTTTAACAATATTAGAAAAGGCCAATATCCAGGTTGGAGAGAAGGTATGTGATTGTCCAATAATTTTACAATCTTTTAGTACAGTTATTGTATATTATGGAGCAAACTGCACACATGTCAATTATTGTTTTCGTACAAAAAAAGGCAAATAATTAATGTTCAAATCCGTACCCGGGATTAGATCACATGTTCTCATTACTCTGTTCCAACTCTTTTCAATAAAAATTTATCTATTTAATAAATAAAGCCTACAAAAATTGGACAACTAGGATCGCACTAGAACAGAGGACACACCAGAGTTGGGAACAGAAGATTTTGTGTCACTGCACACCCGTCAATTTTTGCAGTGTCAATTTTCAGATCATATAAAGTCAGAAATTTTTAGTAGAAATATTTAATTCCATTTTTGCTTTTTTAGGTTTTTAGTTTATATTTTCTGTTTTCTGTCAAATAAATAAATAATTTTGTTTGATTGTTAATATCAATATAGTTATATTTTTAAATAATATTTAAATATTAGATAAAACTTAAAGATAAATTATCTTTAATCAAATAAATTTATTTTAATATCATATAAAATATTTATTATCAAATTATTAATAATTATTTATTTTATTAAAATAAAAAATTTAGTATTTAGTATTAAAATAATAAATTCTATTTGGTACTATAAAATTAGAAATTTCTATATTACTTGTAGTTGGATATTTTTAGTTTTCAATTGAACCCAGCTCAATGATGTTGGTAAAGCAAGCTAGCCCAAATAAATCAGGTCTACACAATATCTTTGTTGTTGTAAAGGGTTGTTTTAAACTTCATCGCATCATCCTAAGCTCGGCCTTTATTCCCAAAGGCCCGCTGAGGTTTGACAGGTAACAGTAGTAGGTTGGAGTAGCATATCTGTTTCTTTTAGCATTATTAGACAACTAAAACATCTTAAACGGACCTTGAAGTTTTGCTGTATTAGTTTCAACTCCTTAGAATTTATATTTAAGGTTTACAAAATACGGTATACTAAGATCAGAGTTATTCACAGTATTAAAAAATCATCCTTCCTTTAACAATAACGATAGCACTATAATGAACTTTTTTTTAAAAAAAATAACAATTAATAAGAATGATAATATATTTTCATCGTACCAATTAGCTAAAAATAATCTTTTATAAAGTGGCATCTAGTCACAGCAGTCTTTTTATTTTTGTTAATATTACTTTTTTATATATTTCACATATAAGCAATAAATATAATTAATATAAGAAACGATCGTTTAATCATCAATCACATATAAAACTAAGGATAATGCAAAGTACTCAAAATGTTATAATTTCTTTATATAATAAAAATCATTATATCAAAACATTAAACAGAAAAAAAAAAAATTTTGTGACTCCATAAGTATTATAACAAGAGTTTGTGACAAAGAACAAAACTAAATAAAAGCAAAACTTGAAACAAAATAGTTAGAATTGAAAGTTTTATATTTATATTGCTTATACAAAATTTAATATATGCATCAAATACAAGTGAGATTAAAAGAAGACAAGAAATTAAAAACCTTTAACTTTATTCAATCGAATACCCGCTCAAATTGTATTAGTCTCAATTTTCATTTGGTTCAAAGTTTTCATTATTAAGAGAAGCCTCACAACCATTCAAATTCCTTGTATCAAATGACATTGTTAATTCTTTCTCATATAAGATTATCTTCTAATTCATTTTCATCTATCAAATATGATTCCTTAGAAACCCAATCTACTAAAATATTAATATGGTTAAGGCTAATTAGATATATAGAACTACTTGTTCTATTAATAGTTAAAATAAACAAGTAAAATTAAATTATTTAGAAATTATAAGAAAATATAGTTAACTCAATAATGATAATAACATATCTTTTTTGAAGCCTTAAATTGTATCAAACAAATACCAAGTTAATCAATCTTTTGTATTTCGATACATTCCTTTTTTTGGAGTTGATGAATTTAAATATGTTCCAATTCGTTTCACTCTCTATTGCACTCACACATTGATTTAAAATTTGAATTATAAAACTTTTCAATTCTAAAACACCACTTTGGAATTGGTCCCACCAAGAAACTATAAGACAACAAAAGTAACCTTATAAATAAAATAAAGTGATGATTAATTTCGTACAAGTTTGAAAAGTAAAAAAATATAATTGGATTAAGTTTGTCTCTTTAACAAATAGCAATGGGCATCCCAAAATCTTCATAAACATCTTTATAAACCTTTATTTGTGAGTTTAAGAGATCTTACATCATCTTATAGGCAACAATTATTGTAATAATTAATAACATTCTCATATTAACTTCAGCTTTCTTTATAAAACTTGGTCTAAAATAGATATTATAATTTTAAAATGCCCTAACTGCAAACAACAAAGAGTGAAATTGCCTTCCTCATCTCTCATTGGTAACTACATGATAAAGTGTGTATGAAGAAGACCTATTTTTCATATTAGCATTGATTGCTTCCTTAACCCTCTTTTTAGCATTTTAAAAATAACTCATTATTGCTTTCTTATCACTATCGGTCAGAAAAAATACTCTCACCAAAAGCTTACAAACTTATATTACAAGTTGATATTGGGACTAAAATTCATAATTTTCAAGTATAATTCTAAAAACGTCCACTCTAGCATTGAACCTTGCATACTAAAATGTGACCCACTTCTCGTATGTAACCATTTTCCTTAGCGCCTTCTTCATTAGAAAAAAGCATTGAAGTGATAAGAAAATAGCGCAAATCTTGTAATAGTAGGAAAACACAATTCCAACTATTAGTGAAATCATTTCTCATCAAATTCAGAACTCATGCACGATTATAGATGAACTTGGTCACTTTTTTTGTTATCTCCATAGTTTCATCGATGATAGGAAAGTATCTAGTATTTCCTATATTTTTCAACTGTAGATCAATGCAATATGCATCATAAAGAGTCTAATAGAAAGAATTATATATTGCTTTGTAATCTTTTTCCAACTGCTTTAAAAGCATGATCATTATCATTAATGAATTGAACAATGTTTTCTAGCCCAAATTTATTACAACTTCATCAAATATCTAAAATATAGTATCAACATTTCTAACAGGATAGATACTTCAATTGACTTCAAAAATATTGTCCCTTTAGCATAATAAACCAAAAAAAATTGATAATATGCTCATGTCTTCTATTTGTCCGAGCATTACACACGATTGAATACCAATAAGTTGCCCTAAGTCATCTTCTTTCATCTAAATAACTTATTATTTCATAAACAGAGCTGCTCAGAAGTTTACCTTTGTAGTCATTAATTGAAGGAGCTTTATATCCTAGACTATAAGAATCAACACCATCCACCATAGACTCGTAATAATAAGAATAAGCAGCATTGGATGATATACCTAAACCATACCACCATCTAGCCATTTCCATGTTCACATTATGAGTTGCTTCTTCAGATTGTAAGGCACTATAAATTGAAGGTTGAGTTCCAAGAGTTGTTTGTGGTATAAAAAAGTTAAACACATATCTTCTTCTTTTCCTTACATCAAGTGCAATATTCGCTTCTTGTTGGGTAGGAAAACCACCTTCAACGTCCCCACTATCTGTTGACCACTAAAAAAAGAAGTTTCACTTCCAAATTCGTTGATCAGTCTTTGACTTGTATCTTTCTCATGCTGATACTATTCAAGCAAAGTTTCCATTTGTCATTTCACGTTATGACTTACTTTTTACAAGACTTCGCATCACCATTGATCCTAGCTAAATAATTCTTTAATCAGGTGATTTTCTTATCTTCCAAATATTTGTTGCAATACAAACAAATGGAATGATTCTTCATTTTGAGAACTAATTCAACATAAGCCTAAGTTGGATCATCGAATCTTCCTAAAATGGTTGAATTATCAAGAGTACTTGAACTTTTCTTAATTTATATGTAAAAATAAGTGAAGACATATCTCAAAATTATTATTAATTATTATTTTAAAAAATGTGTATTGCTTAACTCAAAACAAACACAAAAGCGCATCTTAGATTATAAAAACCTAAAACTTAAACTTTAAAAATCTATAATCTTCTTATATTCAAAGTCAATAGTCTAAGAAACATTATTGTCAACTACTAGTGACGTAAAAAAATATAGAAAAAGTTGTGTAAAGTAACAACAAGAAATAAAGTAGCAACAAGTTCTCTATAATATGGAAATGCAAATAAACTTCATTAACTTTTATAAATGATTCCATAAGAAAATTCGAGGCTTAAGTGCATTCTATCCAAGAAATTCTCATGTTTTTTAACCCAAATATTATAGAGGTATATCCATTAATTCTGATGTTTCTTAAGCCCAAACATTAAAAAATCCACTGATTGCTGCACTTTCACAATTATAACTTATTTTATATGATTATATAATTCAACTATAAACTCATAACTATAACCTATTTTGAATGATTATATAACTCAAACATAAACTCACAAATACAATCCATTTTATATGATTACATAATTCAACTATAAAGTCACAATTATAATTCATTTACTATGATTACATAATTCTATTATAAAGTTACAACTATGACCTATTATGTGTGATTACATAATTCACCCATAAACTTATAATTATGACTCATTTTGTATGATTATATAAGTCAACCATAAATTCACAATTTTCTAACTTTGTATCAATATTACAGTTTTATTTTTCAATTAATATCATTTTTTAGTTTTACTCTATAAATCACAATGAATAAACACACACACATATATAAAATAATCCTTAAAGTTTTAACGTTTATGATACAAATGAATCCTTTTAATTTAATGTAATATTAATTGATTTAGAAAACTAGTTAAATAAATCAATAATGAAAGTCTAGATATAATAAATAAATAATCACACTAATTTATATAATTCAGATATGATTCTTGAGAAAATAGTCAAAATTCATAAAATTTAAATTTAAAGGTTGATTTATCTCTAAATTATATAACCAAATAATCTTACATGTTAAGGTAGGAATATAGTAATTAATAATAATTAATTAACTCACTTTACAGTCTGATATAAATAATCAATTTCGGTTATAATTTATACTTGATAAAAAAGTACAAATTTAATAAGCCACCCACTAACCTATAACAACTTACTTTATCAAGCATTGAAACCACAAATTTAACAAGCCACCCACACTACATTGATTCAAGCATCTTGAATCTCTATGTTGAAACAAGGAAAGCAGGCGACAAGAAAAAAAGCAATTACGAAAGAAGATGCAACGACGACACAAAGCAACGATGGTGACGAAGAAAATACTCAGTTAATGTTATAAATACTGTAATAGTATCGATTAATATTGATAGACTCAAAATTTTTTAAACTGAAAAATATTCCCTCAACATATTGTACTATATAATATTTACATCAATCATATCTCCAAAACTTATAATAATAAAAATTTTAAATAACAACAATTTATTTATTTTTATTAATATTACTTTTCACATATTTCATATATAAATAATAATCACAATTCATAATATGATATTAGCATTGATTGACTTCAATTTAACATTTTCTTTTATCTATGTAAATTTATCTTAATCAACTCCTCTCCTCCACATCCATCTTATCTGAACCATGTCATTAATCATCTAAATCATTTTGATACTTTCGAGGAAGTCTCTTTTTAAATTCAATAGGACCTGGGGATTGAGTATGACTGATTGTTTATTCGAGAGCATTTTTTTGTTTATATAAAGAAAAAAGGAGTACACCGATTACAAAACAATTGATCCTAACAAAAATGGCAAACATTACACCTATAGATTCCATTAACATAAAAACAATCTTCTTACGCGTAGATCAAAGAAACATGTATACCTTTTATATAACATCTGATTAATAGAGATAAAGATAGAGAAGAACCCTTAACAATAGACAAGATAACTATAAAATAGGAAATTACCTAGCATCTATTATATTTTCCAACATCAAGTTCATGTAATGTTTAACACAATGAGTCCAATAAAAGAATTGTACTTGCTTTGCAAACTTCTTCTAGGTGTTTTATAAGCGGAATCATTATTAGTGATGAACTGAACAATATTTTCTGGTCCAACTTCATTCACAATTTCATCTAGTATTTCAAATAAAGTATCAACATTACTAATAAGGTCAGATACATCAATAGACTTAAAAAACATTGTCCCCTTTGCATAATAAACCAAAAATTTAATAATAGGTTCATGTTTTCTATTTGTCTAACCATCACACATGATTGAACATTCAAAAATAGCACAAGTCATTCTTCTTTCATCCAAAAAACTTTTAATTTTATAAATAGAGCTACTCAAAAGTTTACTTATGTAGTCATCAATTGAATGAGCTTTGTATCATGTACCATAAAAGGCAATAACATTTACTATAGGATGATAATAATAAGTCTAGGAAGCATTGAATGTCATACCTGAATCATACTACCATCTAGCCATTGTCATATCCATATTATAAGTCGTTTCTCTTTATTGTAAGGAGCTACAGATTGAAGGCTGAGCTTTAGGAGTTATTCGGGTGAAAAAAAATAGAAACTTGTCTTCTTCTTTTTCTAACATCAAATGCAACATTCCCTTCTTATTGGATAGGAAAAATATCACTTTCAACATTCCCACTATCATCCTAAACACCAACAAAAGAACTTCCACTACTAATTTCGTAATTCAATCTTTTCCTTCTATCTTTGTCATGTTGACACTCTTCAAGCAAAGTCTTCACTTGTCATTTAACATTATGACTCACTTTTTTACAAAGCTCTATATCACCTTTGACCATAGCTAAATGTTTCTTTAATTTGATAATTCATCCACTTTTTAAATGCTTGTTACAGAACGAACAAATGGTATGGTTCTTCATTTTGGGAACCAATCCAACATAAGCCTAAGTTAGATCATTGAATCTTCCTGTATTGGTTGAATTAACAGGAGTACTTAAACTTCCTTCCATTTATTTGTAAAAATAATGAAGACATATATCAAAATTAACTGAATAACTTCATATCAAAATAAAGTTATGTAAAAAATGAAGAAATAGTTCAATAATACTCAATAACTCATGTTTCTTTCTAAACCTAAACATCAAATATATACATTGTTTG
Organism: Erythroxylum anguifugum; assembly: GCA_027478595.1. Taxonomy (NCBI): domain Eukaryota; kingdom Viridiplantae; phylum Streptophyta; class Magnoliopsida; order Malpighiales; family Erythroxylaceae; genus Erythroxylum; species Erythroxylum anguifugum. Next base: position 54,966,336 of record JANIPN010000003.1, read on the forward strand.
CTACATTTTCACAATTATAACTTATTTTGTTTGATTACATAATTCAAACATAAGATTACAAATATAAACTATTTTTTGTAATTATACAATTCTGAAATAAACTCACAAGTATAACATATTTTGTATGGTTATATAATTCAATCATAAACTTACAAGTTGCAACTATAATTGATTTTGTGTTATTTCATAATTTAATTATAAACTCGCATCAATGATTCAATTTGTGTAATCACATAATTCAACCATAAACTCTTAGCTATAACTTATTTTGTATGATTATTGATTAGTTGATTAAATAATTCAATCATAGGCATACACTCACAACATCTATAGTTCAATTTGTATAACTACTAATCATATAATTCAACCACAAATTAACTAATCCATTTTGATGATTCCAAATTTTAATTTATAATATATAACCCAATTTATAATAAATATTAACGTTTGATTCAAATTTTAATATTTCTCAATCTCAAATTTTAGACAAGAATAACATCAAATTCATAATCCAATTCTAAATTTCAATCAACAAATGAATAACCTCAAACTCAAATTTATAATGCAATTTAAAATTCTAGTTTCCAATCTTCACAAAAAGTCAGAAACATAATCAATTCTAATTTTCAAGTGAACACCTTGATAATTTTTATGAGTGATATAACTTTAAACTTTCATTTTGCGGTTCCACAATCACATCCATAAGTCAGCAAATTCACAAGCCCACAACACAATCAATCACACACAAAACATACACATACATACACACACTATAGCAAAATGTATCCTTGGCTCTCAACATTGCAATTTTAGAACGCAACACAAAAGGCCATAGGGTAATGACTTGCAGTAGGTGGAGGAGAGGAGATGGTTAGCAACGTGGAGGCTCTTGTTTGTGGACAAGATTGGTTGAGAAAACCACAAGCTCCTATTTACGTGGAAGATAGATTTGAAGAACTTGAGCAAATTGAATCAAGTAATCTAATTTACTTTACCTTGTTTTAATATACAAATAAATAAAATATTCTTTTTTAATTAAAAAAGAAATAACAAGTCTAACTCTTTTTATTCTTTATTTTCTACAGATGTGGTTTCATGTATAATAGTAGATCATCCTATCCATCCTATTCGAAGAATAATTATTTAAGAATTTATCTCCTTTTTTTTTTTTCTAGTATGGATCTTTTATAAGACATTGTTTGGCTTATTTTTACTTTGTTTGGGTTTAACATATTGGATTAATCTTTGATAGATTTTATATGCATACTTTTATGAATAAT
>JANIPN010000003.1:54980044-54994083 GCA_027478595.1 Erythroxylum anguifugum
CTTAGCCCCTGTGTTTTTTATTCTCATTCAAGATACCCCAATTAGGTATTTTCGGACAAATTTACCCTTGGAATCAAGAGATTAAAAAAAATATTTCAATAATCTAAGGGCAAATTTGTCCGAAAATACCTAATTGGGGTATCTTGAATGAGAATAAAAAACACAGAAGTTAAGGTGAATGAATTAAAAACACGGGGGCTAAGATGAATAATCAAGTATATCACTGGAGCTGTTTTATATGATTTACCATATATTTTGCTTATAAACTACACCAATGTCTCCCCAGACTTGTGTTAGTAAAAATTCTGCAGTGATGGATTGGGAATCGATAAAGAGAAAACTGGATTAGTTTTATATATAATAAAATGCAATTAATGACTGATGCATGTAATTTATAAAAAGGAAAAGGTGACGGCCCTTCTTCCAAGGTCGTTTATAGGGAGTCGAAAATCGTTCCCTCGAAGGCAAGCAAAGGTTTGGGATCTCTCTCACGCTTCTGTTATTTCTTTTTCGTTCGTTCTTTCTGATCCCTGCGTCGGAAGCCAAGCCACAGCACTTGCATGTTTTTATTTGTTCCATTTCAGATATCATTTTGTTATCACTGACACTGTTTCATTGCGTTTTGTCTAGCAGGAGTTTGGCTCATCTTCCAAAAGTGCAAAGTGCAATGCCGGTGTGCTCAGAATTGGCAGGCCAAGCTGCGTTGATTTAGAAATGCCCCGTAACTTGGAAATAACCTTTGGTGATCATTCCCCACTTACTTATCTCTAAAGATTAAACAACTTGGTGCTTCTTTATTAGGAGTAGAAGGTCACATTAGTCCCAACTACCACAGCGTATTAAACTCCACAAGCCGCACAGTTTGAGACTTCTGGATTTGAAAAGATTCTTGTTGATATAATCTTTCCGCATTGCCCGCGCAACAGAACAAGTTCATGTCTTATCGGGCATGCATCAGCCAGAAATTGACAGCTACCCGTATGAAAAATGACGATAATTCACTTCTGGTTTTGGACTTGGCCACGTTTTTCGTCCACATCATTAGTCTGGAGGGTTTGGTAGATTGTCAAAGTCAAAACATTCCTCAGCTTCTTTATTTGCATAGATGGAACTGTTAGCTGTTTGATGGTTTCTGCATTTATAATGAACCCAGGAGCAAAACAGAATTTTAAAAAATCCCTATTCACCAAGTTGTTAAGAATAATCATCTCATTAATGGCAAAACCCTTTTGGGGTTTCAAATTTTCAATGCTTTCCATATTAATGGATTCCTACAACTCCACATCTTTGAAATCTTAGCACACTCGTTGAATATGTTTGAGTTCACATAGATGGATTTGCTATTTGAGATTTGCTTCTGAAAAACAACCTCGAATCCAACTCAATTTAACCCAAATTTGTAACATGTTATGCTCCACTGAATCCCCAGAATCAACGGCTTTAAAACCGGTCGATTTTAAGTCAAACCTCAAATAATCCTTCTCTTCGACTCTTACCATTTTAATATTCCTTCTCGTTCTTACAAAATTTACCCTGATTACCATAATTTGTTCCTGATCTGTAGGCACTATTCAAGTTCTTAACTGCGTCCTTGATCCTTACTGCTTCTTACCATACACTTCCCATAGAAAGCAATCTAACAATTCATAGCAAAAAGGTTATTAACAATTATAAATGCAGTTATTTTGTTCCAAAAACGAGGAAGAAAAACAGCATTGCCTATGCAAGTTGGAACCTTTATGAGACACCAACATCCTGATTTACCCATCTAATAATTGCCTTTTCAAAAGGATTGCAAAGAATTCCACCCCAAAATAATAGTGGACCAGACCTGCACCTCCTTGTAAATTAGATAATATTAGCGGGCCAATCCTTTGAACTATGACGTTATGTTTGTCAAGTACCTTATGATACTGAAAAGCAAAAGAAAAAGAAAGAGAGACGTTAGTGGACAAGCTCCTGGCTTCCAGCCTTGTCTCATTATCCTTTATTAATGTTCTTGTAAATCCCAGTTATCTTCGTTTTTCTGCTATTCAATAGACTTTTATGTTTTTAGTCTTCGTTGTCAAATTGATGTATGCAAAAATAACGTTTCTAATCTAATAATTGTGTGACAGGGAGGGGAGTAACGCATGCACAAAAGCACATGGCAAGCTGGACAAAGCAGAAAGCTGTAACTCAAAAGATCAGTTCTCACTCATTTAAACTTCAACCAAATACCTTAATAAACACAAAAGAAAAAACAAAAACTTTGCATACTCATCATCTTATTCGACAGCAGTTAAGTACTGTTTCTTAACATCCACATTCTGTTTAAATAACAGGGTTTATTGTTCTCAAGATTCCCTTAGACCAAGTTCTACCCTTGTAATGAGTGTGTTTCAAGCCAAATGGTCCCACATGTATGCATGTGTGCGTGTTAAAGAAGAGATATGAGAAGATGGCAGTTTCTGTTTCTTGCGCTGTCATTAATACCCTTCCCTTGTTGAGATTTTCAAAGCTTTGTTGGCACTGTGCATCTTGGCTTCAGAGACGTGATTTCTTATGGTCGTATAGATTATAGAAGTAGATACAATGACTCCGTGATTGTTCTTCTTTAATGGGTATTAGTGGTTCTGGTTCTTACCTACTGTTTCTCTCAAAGATTTCATTTTTTTGGGAATCTTATTGGAGGTTTAAGCCTGGAAAATACAGTAAATTTCTTTTTTATTTTGCTATAGAAAATTGTAGGGGTTGACCTAAAATTGGCGTCTTTTTTAATTGGTATCTTGTTAAGGGAATTTTGTGGTTCGAAGCAAGGACTTGGGTGTGTCTTCTGGAGTGGGTTAGCCCTTATTGGAGTGGTTGTAGGGTGTTGTTTGATGGGTTTCCAATAATCGGCGAAAGATTCAGTGTCTTTGGAGTTTCCTGCTTAGTTCAAGCAGGAAAATTAGTCAAGGAGGTGCATTTTGATTCTTCTTAAGCCTGGTGATTAAGGTTTGCTATAATTCCGTTTTTGGCTGCTCTTAACTGACCGTAATTTCTCCTAGCCTTAGTGTGATATAAGAAGGTTTAAGTTGGGAGTTCGTCTCGTTTACTTTGGTTCTGGGAATGGCTTGTATGAAGCTGGGATCCAAAACTGATGCATTTCAGAAGCAAGGGCAGGCCTGGTATGCAATACTTCTCTCTTTTAGTTGTTGTTCTCTAAATGTCTTCTTTTTCCCCTTCATATTATCTTACCAAGTCGACTTTGCGTTTCTTATTCGTTTCGTTGCTTTCTATTCGAAGTTGATGTCTACATTTCCCACAATTTGAGAGTTCCTTCAACTCCAAAACGTAGTCTCTCATTTGAAAAACAGAGGCCATATGAAGTCTTTTGATTTATGTTTTATGTTCCAAAATCTTTCGTACTACAATGGGAATCTGAACATAGGACCACATTTTGTTTTGACAGCAAAGCCGTACTTACCCTTATTCTTGCTGTGTTTAGTAGGCATTCGTTGTTTTGTTTATTAACCGATCACTTGCCCAAATAAAATGTGTGGAGAGGACAACTGTCCAGATTTTGAATTAAAATGTACTTTTTAATCTGCTTTGCAGATTCAACCAGTCAAAATATGCAAATTCATTGAAATAACAAGTTAATCACGATGGAGTCAGGGATATATATAGTTTAGCAACCGGCAAAAAGATGCTTATATTGACTTCGTTTCCACTAATGATCATAACTACTTAACACACAGAGTGAACTGATGTGAATGGTCTTGAGTCTGCTGTTGGATGTTGAAATAGCATTACTTTCCACTTAATAATCAGTTCCGGAGTCTCTTTATCAGTTCCAATTTTGAAAATTTTGTTAACCATAATAAACAGTTCACTTGATGTTTTATATCAAGCCAACATCGTAGAAATGGCATTATGGTCTTATATTACAGGTTCCCTTATCGGGATGTACATTAAGTTATACATGTAATGTTGATATACTTATTAAATGTCAGGCTGAAAGCAGGAACGAGAAGAGCATTTAGAGGCTATAAGCCTAAATTCTAATTAACTTGATCACAGGGGTGGACACATTCCAGTTTGTCGATTCTCCAACTGTGATCATTGTGTCTTTTAGTTATATTTTCTAGGATGCATTTGGGCTGACTGAAGACGATAGATTCTGTTCTGACATTTGAGCTTACGAGATGATGTCCCTAAAATGGATCTACTGCTCTAACACCATTTAGGTTGTTGCTTTAAGTGACCATGATATCCTGTAAAAGAAGGGGTTGTGGAAAAGCCTTTTGTAGAATGTTAGTGCTACTGCTTCACGTTGCATGTGGATAATTCTGTCTTATCCTAATCCAAGTTTCATTTACATGCAACTAATGTAGGTTCTGCACGAATGGGCTTCCTAGTGACATTGTTGTTGAAGTTGGGGAAATGTCCTTCCATCTTCACAAGGTAACTCTTCTCTTAACAATTTACTATTGCATCTTTCTCCATTTGTCAACTCTTACAGTGAGTTAGTTAATATTTTGTAAATATTGCACTTCAGTTACAGAAAAGATGTATTTCTTCACTTATAATATGAATTATAGAGGTTGTGACGATGGGCATGAAGTATTACCCATTGGTTATAAGCCTAGATTCTGCGCATGATAGATGTTAGTCTCAAAGTAGATGGGAGATTTACAAGCATTCACATTTGTTGCTTTCCCAACCTGTAGCTACATCTCACATCCTTATCCAACAAGAGCAGGACCCATGAAAAAGATAGATCCACGTAAATATGAATGTAGCATATGAAGTGTTGACTTCAGCTATTACTTCAAGTTTGGCATGAAATGAGAGTAATGTGTTCTTTTGGTAAAAAACTCTGCATTATCTTGGCTGTTTCAAAAACACAATATAGAAATAAAAATAAGAATATCATCAAAAAATTCTCACCACAAGTGTATAATCTATTGCAGTTCCCTTTACTCTCAAGAAGCGGGGTAATGGAAAGGCTGATTGCAGAAGCATCACAAGAAGGCAATGAAAAATGTGTCATAAGTATGCTCGACATTCCTGGTGGAGCTAAAACATTTGAACTTGTGGCCAAGTTTTGCTATGGCGTTAAACTAGAGCTCACTGCTGCAAATGCTGTGTGTCTTCGTTGTGCTGCTGAGACTCTTGAAATGACTGAGGAATATGGAGAAGACAATCTAATTACACAGACAGAGAACTTTTTAAATCAAGTGGTCCTTCGTAATTGGAAAGATTCTTTGAAGGCACTGCAAACATGTGATGATATTCTTCAGTATGCTGAAGAACTTAATATTACAAAGAAGTGCATTGAATCTCTTGCAACAAAAGCATGTACTGATCCAAATCTATTTGGATGGCCTATAATGGAGCATGGTCCAATGCAGAGCCCAGGTGGTAGTGTCTTGTGGAATGGGATAAGTACAGGGGCTAGACCAAAAGCTTCAAGATCAGATTGGTGGTATGAAGATGTAACAACTTTGAGCTTACCTCTCTATAAGAGATTGATTTCTGTCATGGAATCGCGTGGCATCAGACAAGAGATTGTTGCTGGATCCCTATCCTTCTATGCGAAGAGGTACCTGCCAGGGCTGAATCGGCGTCAAGCAGTGAATGAGTCTAGCTCCCGTTTGATGCCAGTGGCTTTGGTGGCTCCTCCCTCAGAAGAAGACCAGAAAGTTTTACTGGAGGAGGTTGATCGGCTACTTCCAATGCAGAAGGGTCTAGTCTCTACAAAATTCCTGTTTGGTTTACTTAGGACAGCCATGATCTTAAAAGCCAACCCCTCCTGTATATACAACCTAGAGAAAAGAATTGGGATGCAGCTTGATCAAGCAACATTAGAGGATCTTTTGATGCCCAGTTTCTCCTATTCTATGGAAACACTATATAATGTTGATTGTGTGCAGCGGATTCTTGAACATTTCCTTGCCATGGATCAGGTTACTGGTGGGGCGTCTCCATGCTCAGCTGATGATGGCCAGTTGATTGGATCACCTTCACTGACACCCATCACTATAGTTGCCAAGCTGATTGATGGCTACCTGGCAGAGGTTGCCCCTGATGTCAATTTGAAGCTCCCCAAATTCCAGGATCTTGCTGCTGCTGTTCCTGAATATGCTAGGCCCTTGGATGATGGTCTTTACCGTGCAATAGACATTTATTTGAAGGTATCAACAGTCTCTCCCTCTGTCTCTCTTTTTAGATATCTAACAACAGGTAAGTCGTGTCTGTTGCAACTTTGGAATTGGTTAATTTTTCATTTAAGTTGGGAACTAATAAGTCCTAGACAATATCTATATATGAATATTATTATCTAATCATAGGACAAACACCTAGAAGAATGAAACAAGAGGGAGACAAGAAATGAGGTTGTATTCATCACCAATTCAACCATTGATTGTAAAATGTCTCTTTTAATGCAGTCACACCCATGGCTGGCAGAGTCCGACAGAGAACAGCTATGCAGGTTGATGGACTGCCAGAAGCTCTCCTTAGAAGCCTGCACCCATGCTGCACAAAATGAGAGGCTGCCCCTAAGAATAATAGTCCAGGTTCTCTTCTTTGAGCAGCTTCAGCTTCGGACTTCCATTGCAGGTTGCTTTCTGGTTTCTGACAATCTTGACGGGTCAAGACAATTGAGAAGTGGCTTTGCTGGGTCTACAGAAGGGGGATGGACGACAGCGGTTAGAGAGAATCAGGTTCTGAAAGTGGGAATGGATAACATGAGGATGCGGGTTTCTGAGCTTGAGAAGGAGTGCTCCAGCATGAGGCAGGAGATTGAAAAGTTGGGCGGCCGTACCAAAAGTTATAGCACTTGGGGAAATGTTTCAAAGAAGTTGGGATTTAAAATGAAGTCCCAGATGTGTAGTGCTCAAGAGGGGTCTGTTAGCAATCAGAATAACAGCAGTGGCAAGCTTGAGAAGGTAAAGGACAAGCAAAAGCATGGAAAGCACAAGAAAATCTTATCTTCTGATGGTTAAGACTTAAGAGCCCTTTTTCGTTAAATTGTTCATTGTCATTGTTTTTCAATCTTCTTATGTTCCAGTTTTTACTGGTTGTAATTTGTAGTTCAGAAACTAGAACTTCCATGTCCTTGCTACCTGTACCCTTGTTCTTTATTGGTCTTTAAGCCTTGTAATTGAGAGAAGGAACAATGTAATCTTATAGTTCTTGCAACATTACAAACAACTCTCTCTTTCATAATGTAATCTTTGGTTAATTACATTACAAGGATTTCTCTACAACTATTTTAGCAGTTCCAATATGGGAGTTCCAGCTCAATCATTCTATTATCATCATGTCGTTGTGGCTCCACCTTATAATCATGACAGGTGCTCCCTTTCACTTTTCTTACCCTTTCGACCACGTCCCTTCTGCATTCCTTGTCTTCATCAGCTCACTGAGCGAAGTCATTTCTCAGCACTAATTTACACATTGTCTCCCCATCTTTCTTTCGTAATAGTACTACCTCCCTCTTTGATAACCTTGTCCGCGAGATATTTGATAAGCTTCTAGTTAAATATGTTTATAGGAGGAAGAAGAGCATCTCTAGGAGATTCAATCAGGATGAAGACGTTGACTTCGACTGATTTTAACAATTGCCTCTATTTTGTGTGGTCCTGTTTAAAGTGTTTTGTGGCTTGTACTAGGAATATATTGTTTGATTCTATAAAGTTGACATGGCAAGGTAATTACAGAGGATGCAAGAAAGCTTTTGCATGCTCATGAAGAGTCACTCTTTGGGAGCCAATCAAGTATAATCCAATTGTGCCAGATCCAAAGTGACCCCAACGACGAATACAATCGCTGAAATCCTCTAGTTTTAGAAAAGGTGATGGACCGAGTTAAGCATCCTCAGAAGTTGCAGTTGCCCTTTTTGATGGGGAAGGCCCTGATGCGTGGATCTTCAGGGCGAAGTAGTATTTTGCCATTAATCGGTTGTCGACGGAGGAGAAGTAGGAGATTGCGGGAATTTGTTTTGAGGGAGAAGCCCAAGTATGGTTAAGGATTGAAAAAAGAGAGAAACCATTTTCTTTTTGGCAGGAGTTAAACCTAACTGCTCTATCAATTTGTTGGGATACAAGAGGGAACCTTTACTTCACTGATTTTTTGTCGTCCATTAAGAACGAGTAGTCGCAGAATACCGAGCTCAATTTGATTTTTTAGCAATTGTAGTGGAAAAGATAAGAGGAAGAGATCTTGACATGTGTCTTTGTTAATGGGCTGTATGAAAGGATAAGGGCCCAACTATTTGTGCTAAACCAACCCAATAACCCAAAATGCTCAAAAGAACCCCTTCAATAAACCAAAGTTGACAATGACAACATCCCATGGAGTCCCTTTAAAACCCTTAATCAACTTACACCCAATAACACCCCTCCAAACTAAAATTATCCAAATCCAACGTTCACTCTCAAAACTCAAAACCCATCTACCAACTAGCTTACAAACTCCATATCCAACTCAAATCTCAACCCTAATGCTGTTGATACTACACAATTCAAGCACCTCTCTGCTTCATAAGCTCAACCTTGATGAGAAAAGAATTGAGCTATTGTTGTGATGAGAAATGACATTTCAGTTATTACTGTTAAAAAAAAGAACTTTATGTGTTGTTGGTCAATGAAGGAGATGAAATAAAATTGGAGAGCAAGATCTTTGAGGAGATGTCAGAGAGTGAAGTAGGGATTAAGGGAGTGGAGCTATTACATAATTCAGTGATAAGTTTGATGAAACCCTGAACTATGAAACTTCGAGGCAAAGTGGAAGGCATAGAGGTAATGGTGCTAATTGATTGTGGAGCCAAACCACAACTCCATCATTTTAGAATTGATTAAGAAGTCGTTGATTTTAGTATTTAAAATACCTAACTATAAGGTGGTTGTGGGTTTAGGAAAATGTTCAAAAGGGAAGGGGGTTTGTAAAGGGGTGATACTTAAGATACAAGGGCTCATGTTCATTAAAGAATTCCTCCCCTTGCAATTAAGCAACTATAATTTGATTCTTGGACTTAAATGGCTATCCACTTTGGGATTTATACAAAATGATTGGAAAAGGTTAACTATAACATTTGATATTGGGGGGAAATAAATGGTCTTGCAAGGGGATCCAAGTTTGAGCAAGGCTATGGTTTCAATGAAAATTATGGTAAAAACAATCCAATAGGAGAAGGAGGGAATGTTAGTGGAGTTGTGTCATATTGTAACAACTAAATTGGCGAGAGACAAGTTGAGATAACTGAGTTATGGCAATTGATATCAAAATTCAAAGATGTGTTTAGGAGCCCTACTAAATTGCCACCAAGTTGTGGCTATGATTATACAATAGTGCTAAAGAAAGGACAAAACTAGTTAATGTGAGGCCTTATAAGTACCCTCATATTTAGAAAAGTGAGATTGAAAAGTTGGTGATACAGATGCTCGTAATTGGGATTATTAGATCCAGTAATAGTCCCTTCTCCAATCTATTGTTGCTCGTGAGAGAAAAGACGGGAGTTGGCAGTTTTGTGAGGATTATGGAACACTCAACAAAGTCATAGTGCGTGATCAATTTCTCATTCTAAATGTCGATAACCTCTTAAATGAACTATATGGAGCTAGAATTTTCACCAAGCATAATCTTAACTCAAACTACCATCAAATAACAATTTAGCCACTAGATGTGCATAAGAAATCATTCAGTACTCATGAGGGCCTTTATGAGTTCCTCATCATTCCATTCATGCTCACTAATGCCCCAATAACCTTTCAAGAACTTATGAATTCCATTTTTAAAGGGATGTTAAGAAGGCATGTGTTCGTATTCTTTAATGATATTTTCATTTATAATTATTCTCTTGAGAAACACTTGTTGCTTTCTCGTGAGGTATTAATGATTCTTTGTGATCATAAGTTATTCGCAAATATTAAGATGTGTTGGCTGTGTGAGAATGAGCTAGAGTACTTAAGGCATGTCATATCTAAGAAGAAGGTTGCTGCTAATCATGAGAAAGTTAAGGCAATGGATGAGTGGACAACACCACAATCCAAAAGGATTTAAGGGATTTTTTTGGGATTAATAGGATATTACCATAAGTTTGTTCGTGATTATAAGAAAATAACTACATCTTTAACTTAGTTGTTGGAAAAAGATGGGTTCATTTAGAGTGAAGAGGTTAACAAAGCAGTTCTGCAACTTAAAGAGGCCATGAAAGCAATGCCTATTTTAGCCTTACCCAATTTTAAGGAGACATTCATAGTGGAATTTGATGCTTTTGGAGTAGGATTAAGAGTTGTTTCGTCTCAAAAAGGGTGACCCATTGCATTTTTTAACCAATAACTTACTAAGCGAGTGCGATTTAAGTTGGTTTATAAGACAGAGCTAATGAATATAGTAATAACTATCAAGAAATGGAGATACTAGATATTGGGGAGGCACTTTATGGTGAAGACAGATCAAAGGAGGTTACTCTACTTACTAGAACAATGAATGATTACACTAGAATATCAAAGATGGCTGACTAAACTGATGGAATTTTATTTTGAGATTTAGTATCAACCAGGGCAAGGTAATAAGGCTATTGTGCAAGTTGGTGCGGCATTACATGTTATCTCAGGTCCTTTTATTATTGGTTGGGACCAAATCAAAAAAGAGGTAAGGCAAGACCCTTAGTTGAAACAAATCCTGTAACATTGGGGGAAAAGACTACAGCCAAAACTAGTTGGTCTTTCGACCATAGGCAACTTTATTATAAAGGAAGGATAGTCTTCCCTAAAGCATCTCCCTTCGTTCGGAAGCTAATGGAAGAGTTTAATTGTATGCCAATGGGGGGGATAAGGTGGGTTTGTTAATATCTATGACAGGATATCCAATGAATTGTTTTGGGAGGGGATGAAGAATGATATCATCCTGTTTGTTCGAGAATGCCATATGTGCCAGTAGAACAAGTATGAATGTATGATACATTGACTCTATTAAGATTATTAAAGCCTACTCTGGTGCCGAAAGTAGTTTTAAAGGATCTTATTATAGACTTTATGGAGGGGTTAACCAAATCCCATGGTTACAATTCCATTTTTATATTAATGGATAAGCTAAGTAAATATTGTCACTTTATACCCCCTCAAGCACCCTTATACTACAAAGAAAGTGATTAAGGAATCTCTGTTTCATGTGGTAAAGCTCCATGGTTCCCTCGCTCCATCATCTCGGATTGTGATAAGGTGTTTATGAGAAATTTCCAGTCAGAACTCTTTAGATTACAATAGAAATTTAAGAATAGAAATATGGCCTATCACCCTCAAATCGATGGCAAAGTGAGGTTATAAATCGATACCTGGAGGCCTATCTTCAATGCTTCACAAGCAACAAACCAAGGGAGTGGTATGCTTAGCTGCCTTGGATAGAATATTAGTTTAATGCTTTGTATCACACAACCATAAAGTGTACCCTATTCAAGATTGTATATAGGAGGGATCCTCCTCCTTTGATCAAATATGGATATAGTGACATAATCACCTCTACTTTGGAGAAAATGCTTCAAAAAAAGAGATGTTGTTTTTACAAAAATTAAAGAGCAACTCATATTGGCTTAAAATAATATGAAGTTGACTGACCAACACATGAGCGAGGTTAATTTTGAAGTAAGGGAATATGTATATCTTAAAATTCGACTATATCGATATAAAGCCTGGGCTAAAAAGGTGAATAAGAAATTGGCTTAAAGATGCTTCGACCCCTACCCAAATTTTTAGAAAATTGGCAAGGTGGCTTACAATTGAAACTTTCAGATTTTACCCCAACTCATCTAGGTTTTCATTTTTTCCTAATTCCTACCTTAAAAAGCCAATAGGGTATTCTATCCTTATACAACCTCTTTTAACAGCTCTGAATGCTGATATAGAGTGGGAAGTGGAACCACAATCTGTTCTTAAAAATCAGAACTGTAATGGTGAAACATAGTTGCTTGTTAAATGGAAGAGTCTGCCAAAATTTGAAGCTACTTAGGAACCAATGGAGTTAATTAATGAACAATTCCCCAAGTTCCATCTTGAAGACAAGGTGAAGTTTAAAGTGGGTGGTAGTGATAAGCCTCCAGTTAAATATGTTTATAAAAGGAGGAAGAAAAGCAACTCAAGAAGGCTTAATCAAGATAATGAACTAGGCCTAAAATGATTTTAACAATTGCTTCTATTTTGTGTAGTCTTGTTTAGAGTGTGTTGTGGTTTATAGTAAGAATATGTTGTTTGATTATAGAAAGATGACATGATATGGTAATTACATGGGAGGTACAAGTTATAACTATCTATAGAATTTTACATTTAGGTGAAGCTAGGTGAGAGATATCCTCTCAAATGCTGCCATTGGTACTATAACACCTTTAATTCTGCTATCAATAACATTCACTTTCTTTTGTTTCATTATATCCATTGAGTATCTTAACAATATTCCCAGGAGATATCATGCCCATCCTTATTAAACCACCTAACTAAGATTTGAATAACTATTTAATTGCAATGATTCACCAATCAGTGATCTCAATTGTGACTGCAATATAAATAACTAAAGGAACATAAAGCTAAAATTCTGGAACCCACGCCAAAATTATTAGCCATATACTTCTTCAATTGTGATTTATGAAATGATGGATAAATGTGGGCATCCTCTGGTAATGTCAATCAATATGTGACCTTACCCACCTTTGTCAAAACCTAGAAAAGACCAGAAAATAAAGTTAAGAGATTGTGATAACATAAATATAATCCCTAGCTTTAAAAGCAAGCTTTGTTCGATGTTGATCTGCCACCTGCTTTATTCTATGTTGGGCACGTTCTATGTGAAATTTCAATAAAAGAACAATACCTTATGATCTTTCATCACTTAATAATAACTTTAGAATCATTAACCAATTATGGAACATATAAAGGAGGTGTTTATCTATATGCAACTTTGAATAGAGAGATGAAATTTGATAAATGAAAAGTGGTATTATACCACCATTCAGCTAAGGACACCACCCATTAATGATTAAAAAATGATCCGATTTGATCAATTCAACCATGAAAATCCTTGAAGCGATCAACTTTCCAGTTGAGTTTTCAATTTTTTGGTTTGACTTACTTTAATAATCTTTAATGATAAAATCAATTATTTTATTAATTAATTGATTGGTTTTCATAAATCAAAATAAACAAATTGATTTTCTTTTAATAATCTCCTTTGTCAATTAAACTTCAAATTCTTGGATGGGTGAGGATGATCTTCTTCAATCATATTTCAAATTCTTCAATTTTATTCAATCTTTAACTAGTTTTATGATAGTTTAATACTGGTTGAACCTTTTAAACTTTAAATATCTTATCATACTAGTTTAACTTTCAGTTCAGTTTTTAAAACGTTGCTAACCAGACACACACCATATGTATGTTTCACTATGTTATTTAAAACCTCCATATAAGAATGGTAAGTGATCTACGTTTATTCATAAGTACTTTGCCAAAAAGTACTTATGAATAAAACGTCTGTACCACTTGTAATTATTTTGCCATGCTATGTAGTTTAGACACATTATGGATAAAAATGTGAGCAACCTTATGGTGAAGTAAGAATGACTCAACAATATGAAGTGAGCTTATTTGCTCAGATGATCAATCATCAACAAAATGACCAAATAACTATCAAATTTTGGTAAACCATTGATAAAATTCAAGCTAATTTTGAATTGCAATTGATCTGAACTCAATAATGGTTGAAATAATCTAGGTGAAGTGATAGTCTCATATTTAATACATTGACAATAACTCCAAATAAATTCATAAACACTAGGGGTGTTCATGGTAGGGTAACCTGACCCGTTCATAAATAACCTGAACCTGAACCTAAATGTCAGGTTCAACAATTTCACGAACCTAAATGTCAGGTTCGACAATCCTAAACCTGAACCTAAAGAACCTACAAGATCGGTTAACCTATTTTCGAGTTTGGTTCTCAGGTAACCATAACCTATTCATATCAATATATATGATAAAAAATTATTAAAAAAATTGGTGAAAACAAATACAAATTAT
>JANIPN010000003.1:55011062-55024839 GCA_027478595.1 Erythroxylum anguifugum
GATATCTGATCTGATATTATTGCCTTTTAGGACTCAAAAATATCTTAGGAAATATTCAGCTGAATATTTCCCAACATTTTGTAAAATAAGGTTTCAGTCCAGCCGAAACCAGTTCAATAATCTGATCCTTTTCATTTTGATTTTTTGAATCAGCTATCTTAGTATGCTTGTTCTTTGTCATCTCAAGTTTCTTTGTGAGTTGGATTTTGGAACTCTCATTGAATACGCACTTAGTTGGGAATTACTGCGTATAAGTTTCAGCTATCTGTTGGAGATTGATGATCCTCGTTATGTATTTTGACTATTTGCTTCCTGGGTGTAGTATCTCATCCTTGATTTCATGTCTTTACCTGGGTTGATTGTTCTCATGTTTTTCTCAAACCTGCAGGATTGTTGGGATGGCAGGAATAGGTGAATCATTATTGCTGGTAGCATTTTGTGGTTTGTGTACTTTCCTAACTGGAATTTCGCTTAGTGCAATTGCAACTAATGGTGCAATGAAGGTAAACATGACATGCTTGGACATTAAAAAAAAATTGTTTTTGCTATGAGAATTTCAAGTGTTCACTGTCTTTTGTGACTGGACAATGACTATGTTTACGTATGCAGTTCTAAATGGGTGTCTGCTGCTTTATGTGGCCTTACAGCACATTGAAAATCTGCTTAACTATCTAATTGCTAGATTTGTTGCTTCAGCAATTTACTTGTGTTTATTTTTGTTTAGGGCGGGGGGCCATATTACCTCATTGGTCGTGCTCTTGGCCCAGAAGTTGGAGTTAGTATAGGATTATGTTTTTTTCTTGGGAATGCAGTTGCTGGAGCTCTGTAAGTAGTTGTAATCAAATCTTCTTAAGCTGTCTATGTGACATGTCAAGGTTCATGGTCATGATGAAATAGCTGAATCATTTTCACCTTTATGAGCCACTTCTACACAAGTATTTATCTTAAAATTGTTCCTTCATTGCTTTTTCTTTTTTTTTTCAGTTATGTGCTGGGTGCTGTTGAAACCTTCTTAAAAGCTGTGCCTGCTGCTGCAATATTTAAAGGTAATGATGGGAATTTTCTGGACTCATAAAGATTGTATGCAACTAACTTCATGAAGTTGGGACTGATTTGTTTGCAAGCAACTTCATGAAGTTGGGACTGATTTGTTTGCTCATTTGCATACTTTTCAATTCAGAGACTATCACAAGGGTCAATAATACAGCGACTCCAGAGCCCATACAAAGTCCTACTTCACATGATCTGCAAATTTATGGCATTGTTGTGACAATTATTTTATGCTTCATTGTATTTGGTGGCGTGAAAATGATCAACAGGGTTGCACCTGCTTTCCTCATACCGGTTCTATTCTCACTCTGCTGCATATTTCTGGGGATTTTTGTAGCAGGGAAGGACAAACCTGCACGTAAGTATTTCACTTTGAACTGCTTGTATTTTCTGGAAAACATCTCCTGATGGATGATTTCTGTTGGACTGGAATTCATTTTCATACAAACTTTATTGCACGTGCATTCTGAGGAGAGCATATCAATTATTACTGCTTTGTCCACTTATCTGTGCAATTTAAAAATAAACATCTAATCATGGATACTGGTATTTGACATGACTTTCTGATTAGGATGGGTTTTCTGTTGTATTTTTGTTTGGTTTATTCAGGAGTGGTTCATAAATGCATTGTTGTTTGGTTCTTCTTTTTTTTTTTTGTGTATTGTCACTTTGGTGTCTCATTAAAACCCGGAACTGGAGTCCAATCCTTGAAATAGTAGTGTCTTACAGTCTTTGATTCTTTTTTCATGTTCTGATTATTTTTTGTTTCTCTTGCTGTTGCAGCTGGAATTACGGGCTTGAGTTTGGGAAGCTTTAAAGACAATTGGAGTTCAGACTATCAGTTTACAAATGACGCTGGAATACCTGATCGTGAAGGAAAGAATTACTGGAATTTCAAGTAAGCATTGACAAGAATCCTGTATTGTCTGTATTTGTTACTTGTAATTGTTGAAGTGCATATCATGAATTGGGTAGCTGTTCTATTCTTTTGCAATTAGCTGCCTTCTTATAGGACTATTTTAGTGTTCTGTCAATGTTTTGTAGGTACACTATGTATCAAAATAGGTGTTTATTATGTACACTGTAGAATTTCCTTCATAATCAATTGACCTGCTGACTGACAGTAGATGGAATTTACTGCATCATGCTCATTTTGTATCAATTGTGGAAAATAATACCCTTTTTGTTTGGGTTGCTCAAGCAAATGTAACTTCCTTTTGTTTTTAATGTCATTTTTCTATTCTGCTTTTAACTTTCTCTCTTTTGTTGATTTCAGTGCATTGGTCGGTCTCTTTTTCCCTGCTGTAACAGGAATAATGGCAGGCTCTAATAGATCAGCATCTCTTAAAGATACTCAACGATCAATTCCAATTGGAACATTAGCTGCAACAGTTGTAACAACTGCACTATACTTTTGTTCCGTGTTCTTTTTTGGAGCAGTTGCGACTAGACAGAGGCTTTTGACAGATAGGTATTTGCCTTTTATGATTGTAGTAGAAATGTATGACATCTTTTACATTGGAAATTGTTTGAGATATTAATCATTGTCTTTTTTGTTTTCTCACTTCCTCTTCTCTCTCCCCTGTAAACCTCAGATATGTCCAACTATAATTATTTTCTTATTTTAGTGGATTAATATTTCTTAATATCTATGTTGACTTTTATAAGGGCTTAAGGTTATTGTTGATTTCTTTGAGACAAACGTGTACCAACTTCACTGGCTGAGGTTGTTAGTTCTGAACTTCAGTCTTACATGTGACTGAGCTGCATTTCTATGCAGGTTACTAACAGCTACAGTTTCTTGGCCTTTTCCTGCAATCATCTATGTTGGCATAATTCTTTCAACCCTAGGTGCAGCTCTTCAAAGTCTGACAGGTGCCCCACGCCTGCTTGCAGCGATAGCCAATGATGATATTTTGCCCATTCTTAACTATTTTAAGGTTGCAGAGGGGCAGGAGCCTCACTTTGCAACATTTTTTACTGCATTTATCTGTATTGGATGTGTCATTATTGGAAATCTGGATCTTATCTCTCCCACTACGACGATGTTTTACCTTCTGTGCTATGCGGGTGTAAACTTGTCTTGCTTCCTTTTAGATCTTCTGGATGCTCCCAGTTGGCGTCCACGTTGGAAGTTTCACCACTGGAGCCTATCTCTTCTTGGAGCATCACTTTGTATAGGTTAGCTTCTTTTTGCTTTTGCCATAGAATATTCTTCGTTGATGTCTGCTTTCAGTTGTTCTTAGAAGACACAATGAAGGCCTCAGCAAAGCCATGAAATTCTTGTTTGGCATTTCTTACTTGTTCTGTATTTCAATTTGGGCCCAAATACCTTAAAACTCAAAGGTGATTATGATAAATGATGAATGTTGTGATATCCCTTTTGCTTCTGTTTGTAAATTATCAAATTGTTGCGGATCATAAAAATGCTTCATTAAGACGTGCTTAACCGAAGTCCATCAGTATCATTTTGGGGCTAGGCAATTTAGAAGTACTGTCAATCCTGAGCTATTTTTAATCCTTTGTCCATAAGATATTTCTATATTGACATGAAACTTTTTTCTTTCTATTTCTGTGTTTCTTAGAAGTACTTTACTTGGATTAGCCCATGTTTGGAGTTCAGTATTTGTTTGCTGTGATGGTATTATGCAAGTGACATCAAGTTAAAGCTAAATATTGTTTACTATGATTGTGCTGCATGGTAACAACCTCTCCACTAATTAGGGGTAAGGCTGTGTACTTTTGGATCTCCCCAAATTCCACATCTCAATGAGATTTCTGCTAGGATGTTGTTGTTATTGTTGTTATGATTGTGCTGCATAACATATTTGGTCTGTGTTCTCAATAATGTGTTTACTTGCATACTTTCCATGCTGGATGTGTTTCCATAGCTGACAAGGTAGTTATTATTTATAACTTATGTTGTATCGGGTGCTTCTTTGAGGTCCTTACATTGTTGTATTGATCTTTTGCAGTTATCATGTTTTTGATATCGTGGTCCTTCACTGTTGTATCGCTGGCTCTTGCAAGCCTCATATATTATTACGTGAGCATTAAAGGAAAGGCTGGAGACTGGGGTGATGGCTTCAAGAGTGCATATTTTCAATTAGCGCTTCGTAGTCTTCGATCTCTTGGAGGTATGATACCATTTCAAGTGGACTACACTTTTGCTGTGACCTTATTTATCTATGATTCCAAGAGCTGTAGTCAGTTGCATCTCAAAAATAAATATTAAAAAATGCAGAATATTTGCGATATTGTTGTGATGTGTGATGACTAGCTATTGTGAATAGCCATGTTTTTCAGTATTTGGTCAGGGGCCTTAACGTAAAGCTTTTACGAGTAAATATGATCTAATGAATTGTAACGACTGTTTGGTTGCTGATTGCTACGGGTTTTTTCATTGTTTACGTGCTTGCATATTCATCCACTTCTTATCTCAGTAGATGATCAGTCAGAGATGTTCTTAGTTCTCTCATACATGCCTTGTCCAAGTTCTTTTTTTAAATTTTCTTTCTGCTTTTATGTATAAATATTGTTGGATGCTTTTTTCTGTGTGGACATACACATTATGGAACATGCCCGTATTTACTATTAAGGAAGTTGAATTGAAAAAATTGTTTGCTTTGTTGGTTTACAGCTTGTCAGTAAATCTATATTTGATTTTTTCATTCCTAATGTTAAGCCTGCGTGTTCCATTGTTGTGATTGGCATTTTTCTTATAGCTAGCCAAGTCCACCCCAAGAATTGGTATCCCATCCCCCTCATTTTCTGCCGGCCATGGGGAAAGCTTCCAGAAAATGTACCATGCCATCCAAAACTTGCTGACTTCGCAAATTGTATGAAGAAAAAAGGACGTGGGATGTCCATGTTTGTCTCTATACTAGATGGAGATTACCATGAATGTGCTGAAGATGCAAAGACAGCCTGTAAACAACTTGCTACATACATAGATTACAAGCACTGCGAGGGTGTAGCAGAAATAGTTGTGGCCCCAAATATGTCTGAAGGTTTTAGAGGAATTGTCCAGACTATGGGCTTAGGCAACCTCAAGCCAAATATAGTGGTTATGCGATATCCAGAAATATGGAGACGTGAAAATCTAACTGAAATTCCAGCCACCTTTGTTGGAATTATCAATGATTGTATCGTGGCGAATAAAGCAGTGGTTATTGTCAAGGGTCTTGATGAATGGCCCAATGAGTATCAACGCCAATATGGTACCATCGATTTGTATTGGATTGTGCGAGATGGTGGTTTAATGCTTCTCCTTTCTCAGCTTCTTCTTACCAAAGAGAGTTTTGAAAGTTGTAAGATTCAGGTCTTCTGCATTGCAGAAGAGGATTCAGATGCAGAAGCACTCAAAGCTGATGTGAAGAAATTTCTGTATGATCTTAGGATGCAAGCTGAAGTGATAGTGATCTCAATGAAGTCATGGGATGTGCAAGTAGAGGGTGCATCGCAACAAGAGGAGTCGCTAGAAGCATTCACTGCTGCTCAGCAGCGAATCTCTAACTACATAGCTCAGATGAAAGAGAGAGCTCAGGCGGATGAGACTACTTCGCTAATGGCTGATGGAAAACCTGTGGATTTGAATGAGCAACAGGTGGAAAAGTTTCTCTACACAACCTTGAAGCTTAATTCATCTATATTAAGATACTCCAGAATGGCTGCAGTTGTACTTGTGAGTTTACCACCGCCACCAGTAAACCACCCGGCCTACTTCTACATGGAGTACATGGATTTGTTAGTAGAGAATGTGCCAAGAATGTTAATTGTGAGAGGATACCGTAGAGATGTTGTAACTTTATTCACGTAGTAGCCAGCAACCTGCTTTTTAGACGGTAAATCCTTCTTGTTCATATATTTTAAGGTTCACAATTTTTGTAGTGATAAGTGTCACCCATTCTTTTAAGTGTCAGGTTTTGGTCAAAACAGAAATGTACAGCCCTTTTGGGATGTGCATTTGAGTTGTACACAACTAGCGTTAAATTTTCAGGTGTTTGACATCAGATTGAAATCATTTTGTCGTGTTCTTGAAGTCAGAGATACCGTTGAGTTCATTAAGATTATTCTGGGCGAAGTGAAGCACGAACTTGAGCAGTTATATACATGTGAGTGAATCAAATCACCGGCTTCTGAGGCGTTATTTTCTGCAGGACGATTTTCTGAGATACTAAATTACTACTGGTGCAAGGCTTGCCAATTCTATATGATGTCATATTTTGACATTTGGTACACCGAACGAAACAGTCGGGATGAATCTATGAGTCCTGTTGACTGTTATGCAGGTATCACGGATAGGAAAGAGAGGGGCTATTAGCTGTTGGGTGTTTTGGTTTAGCCCGGGAAGATTTCCTTCTTCACAAAGTTGGCAGAGATTCAATTCCGTGGTTAATGATCAACTACAGTATGATTATATGCTAACAGATAATTTGCTTCAACGTTTGAAATGTGCAAAACGCGTTTTCCGTAAATTTGGGCGGATTGTAGGACTATTTATTGTTCATGCATTACTTGTGAATGTGTGATTTAAAGAGAAAAAGAGGCGAGGAAACATTAAATTTGAAACCTAGCTTGCATGCACACGCTAAATTAAATTAGTAACAGAGTTAGTTTTGGTTTAGACAAAAACGGTTTACTTCAGGATGGGAAGTGGGTGTACAATGATAAACAGTCCTCTCCTTTCCTACAACACGCAAAGATGAGGATATGCGACTGAAATTCTGTTCACATGGTTAGATAAAAATAGCTTCACGTGTTGGTATCGTCTTGCAAATTTGTCTATCTTCTTAACTAAAGGTTTCAGACTTATTAGGATTGTATTATTAGATTTCATAGAGGATATGGTGGTATAGCATTTGCTAGCAAAGTTTGTTTGAACTTTGACTTTAATGAAAGCGATAACAATAACAAAAGTTTCGTTTTAATAAATATAGGACGGATGCGGCCATTAGAATAATTAGTAAATGATAAAAGATCACTCCTCAGTGCGAAAGCGCCCACTTTGTTATATTCCAATCAGCTAAATCTGTCCGTTTACTCCCTAAATTTCTTGTTTTCATACCAAACAAATCATTTTCTTTTCCTAGTAACTTTGCCTAAGGTTGTGGTAAGCGAGATTTGGACCTCGGGAGTTAATAAATCAAGTGTCTTTGCAATTGATATTCATGTTTGCATTCCTAAACAAGGAAACACAAATCATTCCCTTTCATTGTCTCCAATTAGGGATGGCAGTGGGTTTTGAATCCGATTAATATCCGCACTACCCGACCCAATAGATTTTTAGATATGGGTAGTAAATTGTAAAAATCGATAGATATGAATATGGATATGGGTTGAGTCATAAAAAATAGATATGGATATAGGTTGAGTAAAATCCAAACCATAGATACATATATCCTACCAGTTTTTTATTAACTCTATTTTTTTCTATTTTTTCTTGAATATTTATGGTTAAATATAATAAATTATTAAAATTTTATACGAAGAAACAACTTTAAAATCTCCACTTTACTCCTCAGTACTCACATTTTTCATCATATTTTATTTTCTTATAGGATGATAATAATGCAAATGATATGGAGATGGAGTTTTGAATGTTGTGGAGTTCACGCAAAGACAATTTGAAGCTTTAGTTATTTCAATCTTTGTTCCAGTTCTAAATTGTGAAAAATGTATATTGTCTTTGTACTAAATATTATGATTTTTATTATTCCAATTTTATGATTTGTTAATACATACAAATCAAAATCTTGACTTATTATTATTAAAGTAATTTTGATTTGGAGTGTTCGCAAAAATCTAATCTTTATATTTTTTATTTAGAAGTTATATTTTTATGTGTTATACAACCCTATGGATATCCAAAAACCCGAACAACCCAATGGATTTAGATATGGATAGTAAATCGTAAAAACCGATGGATATGGATATAGGTTGAGTCATAAAAAATAGATATGGATATGGGTAGAGTAAAACCCGAACCGAACCCTACCCATTGCCATCCCTATCTCCAACCGATGTGAGGTCTCACAAATATTAACTAAATAGTTTTATTTGTATTACAAATTTGAACCAAACAAGTTTTAGTTTTTTTAACAAGAAGAGTGAAAATAAAAACTAAAAAGTTTTAATTTATTTAACAGAAAGAATGAAAATAAAAACTAAAAGCG
Source organism: Erythroxylum anguifugum (assembly GCA_027478595.1). Classification (NCBI taxonomy): domain Eukaryota; kingdom Viridiplantae; phylum Streptophyta; class Magnoliopsida; order Malpighiales; family Erythroxylaceae; genus Erythroxylum; species Erythroxylum anguifugum. The sequence goes on from JANIPN010000003.1 coordinate 55,019,288, forward strand.
AGCATAGAACCAATCAATCCCAATTACTAAGATCTTTCAACATGAAATTAAAAGCTAGCCTTGTTAAAGATAAAAAGACTTAGTTTGATTGCACTTGCGATAATTTACTAAAAGTTTACTCTTAACAATTGACATTCTGTCCATAAATACATGTATGAATTCTTTAAAATAAAACACGAAATTGCAATGACTGCGGAATTGTAACTTCAATTTTGTCCTTGATTTCTGATTCTAAAAGCCATAAAAGCAACCTAAATAATATCTGACGAAAAGTAATAAACCAAAGTCCTCAATCACCTAAGACGAAAAGTACTACTTTTAGGCCTCTACTTCAAAGCTTTGGGAAGAAACCAGACGCCTTCGTTTCAGAGACATGCGGTGATGATTTCGATGGGTGAAAAAACATGTCGTCAAACAATAATGGCAGAAACAACCATGCATCGGATTCACAGCATATCATGTTTAACCAACCTTGAATTCCAATTACCTAGTCACAAAATGTCTTCTGAAGATGACAAGTGAGTTTTAAAATATTAGCAGACAAGACACATAATGGCAGAAACAACCATGCATCGGATTCACAGCATATCATGTTTAACCAACCTTGAATTCCGATTACCTAGTCACAAAATGTCTTCTGAAGATGACAAGTCTGAGTTTTAAAATATTAGCTGACAAGACACACTGGGCCACATACTCTAGACCGAACAAAGGAAACCAGATCTTCTGTCCAGTTTTACTCTGTCTTATTCTGTCTTATTGAATTTCAGCCATTTATTTTGCAGGGTCCACGCGGGTCCCATGCGAACCCTACATAAATAAATGACTAAGATTTATTGGACACAATAAGACACCATAATATTGGACAAAAGATCTGGACTCCGACATTTTTGTGAGCATTTTGCTTTTATTTCTAGGACTTGATTAAACTATATCTTTAAATAAACGTATAAGTGTAAAGAAGAAGATGAATAAATGACAAAAAATGCCTGATGACATTCATTTAAGGCCAAAATACAAATAAAACCCATACCTAACGCGTATTATAGTGACTCCACCACAAGCTGCTATGTTTCTTTATTGAATCCATGATGGGTAGCAAAAATTAAAAAGTACATCAAATCATCACTAGATTTAACCTGTAAAGAGCTAGGGACAACATTAATAATAAGAATAGAACTAAACGACTGGAAATATAATGGTACAAACTATACAAAGATCCATCACCAACCAAACATCCTTGGCACTCGACATACACTCTTCTGTATTCACAAAAAAGAAAACGAAAAGCTGACCTCAAAACTAAATGATACAGAAGAGCACAATAAGATTGGTAGTCATGAAGATAATAGGAGTATTGCATATCTTTCTCACATTGAACTGGCCTCAACATTGCTTGAGTGACTCTGGTGATGATGTTTTCCACGATGGCGCCGGCCTCCACCAAATGTTACAGGATCAAATGATTTGAGCCTCTTGCGCTCTTGAGGAATTGGCACACACTCAGGTGGGGGAGTCTTGTATCGGGACCGATCATAGCAATAAGAGTAAGTCATATGCTTTCTCCTAAAACTCTCCATCTTAATTCTCTGTGAGGTTGTGATACCAGTAGGGATTGCTTGAGAACTATGTGTAGTGTCACATTTTGAGGACGAGGACTGGTCCATCGGATCAACAGCGCAGCCATGAAGCACAAGATCTGAAAATTCTGTGACATAGGGTGCATATTTGTAATTCACCCTATATTTGCCTCCATTGGTTGCCCAATCAGATCCATCCCATATTGTTGCATACAAAGACATTGGCTTAGAAGGAAATTCGAGGCCCATAGACACTGTTCTTTCAATCTCTCTAATAGGAACATTGTCCACATAAAATCTGCCAGGCAAAACAGACCAAGTAGCAGAAAATTAGAATACCGGGTAAAATGCAAGATGTTCTTTTTCCATTAGTAACGTGAAACGCCATCAATGGTTGTTTACTTGTACGTACACTAGAGAAGCGGCCCTCATAAAGCATTCAGTAATCACAAGTAAAAACATGAAGGGAAAAGACAGAACTGATTCTATTCCACATCCAACCAGAGTCTTCCTTCAAAAACAAGTTATCTCAAGCAAATACAAAGGGTGGAAGGCTCCCATAGCATCAATGTCTTTTATTTATTAGATTCTTATCCTTGAGAAAAGATTCTGCAGTTCAAACTCACATCTTTCCTGCCCTTTTCCAGATAACAAACAAAGCATCAGACAAGTTTAGCTGTGGCATAAGAGATTAACTTGTTTTGACAAAACAGGACAACTAAAATAAACAAAAGAACACAACTTCCTGTACTATTTCTCATATACAAGTGTATCTGCCTCTACTCCATAACAGATGTATCAATTTTAAACACCATAAAATGTAAATTTCCACATTATACTCTATCAAGTCATTAGTGAATACCATGAACAAGAACAACTTAAGACATAAAGAAAATTCACGCTACACACGTTTGCTTTTAAGAGAAAGAAAGACAGTGTAGTAAGTTTGGCTTACACGATCTGGGAATCAGTCCACAGAATGCTGTACTGATGGAAGTCATTAGATGGATCAAACCAGAGGCCATATCTCTCTTCCCTACCAACGCTGGTACTGCCATTGCCATAAATATTTGTCTGTATCCTCCAGTCTTTGCCTCTGATATTGCCCAAAAATTCGAAGTCAATCTCGTCATGATTTTTCTCAAAAATGTCACCATTTGACATCTGTCAAAAAAGAGCAAAGAAACCGTAGTAGGTGGTTTTTGACTAATGCTATCTTGGTCAAAACTGTGGAGTTCATACAGAGTTAGGTCTGCTAAACTGTTAATAAACAGAGTTCATTAAGGGACAGACTAATATCGCAAAAATAAGCCTTGGTTCATTGCACAAATTGGGTGAACTGGAAACACTGTTGGAAAACACTGGGAATATGGTTGGTACAAGAAATGAACACAAAATGAGCGTAAATTTAAAAAAGAACCAGAAACATAACCATCTGGTTGATATGGCTTCATAGATTTTATAAAAGATAGAATACTAAAACTTTGACATCGGAAAACAAAAGATGCAAAGTTAAAGAACCAGTAATTGATTTATTTATTTTTTCTGGAGTAACCAATTGCTTCAGGGCTAAAAGTTTGCAGAACATCAAGCTTAATAACAAATCAACTATAAGTAACAAAAAGATACGTTTAAAACTGCCCATCAATTTTCACTCCGAGTCTTATTTTAGAATACTCACATAAAAAGCAATCACAACTCCAGCAGTGTAATCAGCAGGTAACTTGATAGATGCACTGAAGTATCCATGGAGATACAGGTCATGAGATACGAATCCAGAACCTGTACAGAACCCCAAATAAAACTCTATCAAAATCAACCGATGAAACCGACACAGGGAGAGAAAGAGAAACGGGTGATAAAGAGACAGAAGAAGGGAGGAGGAGAAATAAAGAGAACCCGAATACAAGAAACTACAGAACAAGAACACAAAATATATGACCTGTTCTTTCATCTAGAGACAAGTGGACTGTGTTTCCATCTCTACGAATAACCAGATTATCATCCCCAAAAAGTTGGGTATATCCTTCATCAAAGGCTACGATAGGTAGATTTCTTTTAGACCCAGAAACAACAACGGCAAGTAGGGTGCATAACAAGAGCAAACAAGACATAAGCCAAGAGCAGGCCATGTATTTTTCTTTAGGTATGAAAAGGTACAGACTTTTTGCTCACAGATTTGATCTTTTGTAGAAATGTATGGAGATGCTAAAGATGTCCTTGCTGCTGTCTACGCGAGGAAGCACGAACATATATAAGTGGTGAGATGTCTTACGGAATATCTCTAGAGGCTGAAGCTGTCAGGCCAAGATTTTTTCGGCTGTTCTGTAACTCATTTTAACAAGTACATATCTGTCCGGTTTGATGGTGTCCTATTCTGTTCAATAAATCTCAACCATTTATTTACGTATGTTCTGCATGAATTTCATAAAAATAAATATGAAATTCGCATAAATAAATTTATTGGACAAAATAAAACACTATAAAACTGGATAGAAGATCTTGTCTCTATTTTAATTTGAAAAAGAAATTGATCTATGTTAATTTTAGTAAAAAAAGTGTAATTTGTCAATGTCAATGAGAAGATTTATCCAATGTGAACATGTTGACTTTAAATGATTTAATTAGACTACCTGATTTATAACCGTTAATCTAAAAAGAATTCTTCCTACACCTGTAACAAAATGTGAAAGGGAAATGAGAAGAAACAGAGAATAGGTAGTTGAGGAAATTCGTGGCGGTCGGAGAGAAAAGTTGAGTTGTTCTTGAGTCGACAGGTTTTCTGTTTTCTTTTAAAGGTTTATCAAGTTATGTTATGTTCTTCCAGGATATATGTGAACACTACATAGTTGAATCTTTTGTGTGAGACAGGTTTTCTGTTTTATTTTAAAGGTTTATCAAATTATGTTATGTTCTTCGAGGATATATGTAAACTCTACATAGTTAAATCTTTTGTGTGAAATCCGATAATAAAGTCCGTTGTTGTTTTATAGATTCAATTCCTGACTTCTAGAACAAGCAAAGAAAGTGACTCGCTACTTTTGTGTGTTTACTGTGTAATTGCTGTAATGGGTGCCAGACAAGATAAAACCAGGCCTCAGGACACATTTCGATCAAGGCGTGACAACTCGCATCTACTTTCGTGGTCTTTTCTATTTTCAGTTTGCTCCAAGAAATTATAATCAAGTGACTCTTTTGCTAGCTGACAGTAACCTGACCTCACCACTCACCACCCTCTGATGTTCTAGATTAATGAATTTCTGCGATTGTTAATAAAAAAAACAATATTTTCGAGAACAAAGAAATATGTAGGAAATAATCTTTAATACGAACTTGATTGTCCTATATCTCCTCTTTCAGCAAAGATAGTTTTTGTAGCTGGAAATGAAACTTTGAAGACTTGAAAGAGGGATAAAGTGATCGGGGACCAAAAAGAAAAAGGTAAAGGAAAAACAGGCAATAATTGAAAAGAGAAAACAATATAAAAACATCAAAAGTTAAATGTAAAGCGCAATACAAGAAAAGTGTGAATGATTACGGATTATTAAATAAATAATGATTTAATCTATCCATCATTACAGGTTTAGGTCTTGTCTTTCTCTCTTTCTTTACGAGTACAAGTGTTGGTCTTATCGTTCATGTGCAAGGTGAGGTCTAGGTATTATTTCTACGGCGATCTCTCTTAGATTTTCGTTTTAGCTTCATGGATTCAGGGTTGTAAAGGCTCTCTATTCGGGAGAAAGAAGACAACGAGTTCGTTGTTTCTCCAGAGGATGTTCAGACGGAAGACTTTGTTGCGGTTCTTAGGGACGCACGAAGTAGGTTTGTGACTCCTATTTCAGGTTTTTCCCTACCCTGTTTGACCCAGTTCTTGCCAAAATTATGTCTATAAGGGAAGCTCTTCCTTGGCTAAAAGACCAACAGCTTGCTAAGGTCATTGTGAAGTCGGATTGTTTGGCAGCTATCCAATCA
>JANIPN010000003.1:55057489-55068219 GCA_027478595.1 Erythroxylum anguifugum
TTTCCAAGTTTCCAACCCTCATTTAATCATCAAACACTTCAAATAAAACACAATCATAACCATTTCCTCTAATTTCACTTAAACCAAGCCCCATAGCTCACATGCATCAAATTTTTGGGTTCTAACCCGAAGTAGGGGCGGGATGTTACAATCAAAACTTCTAAAGGTGTAACCATAGTAGATAATCATGAGCTAGACAGTTAAAGCATGAAATGATAAATTGAAAAAGAAGTTGATTCTTTTAAGAACTTCTTGTTTAAATTCACTAAAGGAAATGAGAAACTAGAAAACATGTTAGGAGCCCAAAAGAGTTTCAATAATAGGCATGAAATTGGATATAGTCATGAGAATGCTTCCAACACTAAAGCAAAGCATTTACATGGTGAAAAATCAATGCCTAGAATTACAAATGAATATGAAGCTTCTACATCTAAGCACACACGCAAGACATCTACTAGAACTTTCATTAAGAGCAAACCTCATGCTTTTCTGTATCATTCACAACCTAGATCAAGAATTTAATACTCTCAAGGAAAGAATAGGCATAACTTTTATACGAAGCACATGATAACATTCAATCACACACTTATCATACTAGACCTTATATAAAGTATAACTATATGATACATGTTCACACTCCTCACAAGCATCACTACAATGAGAGGCATGCCTCATACATACAATTATGCTAGTATTTTGCATTATACAAAGAAAGCATTCAATAAATTGCATAAAAAAGTTCTCATAACTCATATGCACATAGAAGATCAAGGAATGCAAACATGCATCAAAGTTATAGTAATAATCATTTTACGACCAAATCATATGACGTGAGCTTCTAATTTTGTGGTAAATATAGAAATATTGATACATTTTGTTTTTCAAAACAAAGATCATAAACAAAATGTGAAGCAAGTTGGTTGAGAAGAAAAATGAGGCTAGCAACGACAAAGCTAATCTCATTTGGGTACCTAAAACGCATTAAATGAATTGCTTTTATAAGTCTCTAAGAAGAAGAGGAAAAAATGATACATGGATAGTGGATGCTCAAGGTATATGACCAATGATGCATCTTAATTTTTAACTCTTAGAGACAAAGATGGAGGATTCATGATCTTTGGAGATAATGCCAAAGGCAAGATAATTGACATTGGTAAAAAAGACTACATAATAATTGATAATATACTCTTAGTGGATGGATTGAAGCATAATTTTTTGAGTGCAAGTCAATTATATGACAAAGGGTACAAATTATGATTTGAAGGAATATCGTGTGTATATATATAATTGGTCTTGATGATATTTATAATCAAGATATGAAGTGTCTAATGTTTATTAGTGATTATGCATGGACATAGCATAGGAGACTTGGGCATGCAACCATAGACCTCGAATCGAACATAAAATATAAACAACTTGTAAATAGGCTCTCAAAGGTCAAATTTGAGAAAGATAAGATTTGTGATGCTTGCCAAATGGGTAAACAAACCAAAAGCTCATTTAGAAGTAAAAAAGTTAGCAACTTTCACTAGGCTTTTACAATTACTACATATAGATCTGTTTGGACTAACGAGAGTTCCGAACTTGGGTGGCAAATTTTATGTTTTTGTCATTATTGATGATTTCAATATATTCAATTGGGTCTTATTATTAGTAAATAAAGAAGAATGTTTTGGGACATTTGTTAAATTTGTTAAATCGTACATAGATAGATTAAGTCAAATCACTTTAACATTCATAATATTTGAGTGGTCATAACATGTTAATATATGTTAACATGTTAATCTTGATTCATGATTATAAATTATTTAATTAGAGAATTAAGGATAAAAGGAGTTTTAATCTATCTAATTCTAATTTTAATTTATAGTTATTACCAACATATTGGGAACCTAATAAGTCACACATAAAGAAGATTTTAAAAGAAAAAAATTAATTTAATTTAGACTTAACTGTGAAGTTTAAAAGATTTTAGAGATCAAGTACAAGATATTTGATTTTATTAAAATTAAGTTGTAACTATAACTTGAGTTAGACTTTAATTATAATTAGTCATTTAATTTTAATTGAAAAGAAACTATAGGTCTTTTTTTATAAACAAGAAAAAGATATTAAAGAGCTAGCGCTTTAGTCTTTTCCTTTCAAAATTATTTTGATTTATTTTTCTTTGCTCTATAGATACCGTTAGGGACTGAACATACGAGCAACTTATATTTGACATACTGAAAAAAAAATATTTTTGTAGGAATTCAAATAAGATATGTTTCAACTTTTATTTATTGTTTGTGTTTTTTAAGTTATTCAATTGAAGAGATCCGATTGAAAATTTGTAAAATTATTTTTCACTGCACTTGTGATTTAATCACGATTGATTTTCCAACATTCAAAACCATATAAACTTCATTAGCTTAATGAATGTAGAATTATCAAGGTAAACAAACATGTATTGTTTTCATTTTCTATTATGATATATAAAAAAGAAGTCATGTGTGATGTAGTACCTATACAAACTAGTCACATATTGTTAGGAAGGCCGTGTCAGTATAACCGAGGAGTAATACATGGATGGCTTCAAGAATAGGAAATACCTTGATGAAGGACAATAATCCTATTACCTTTGTACTATTAATACTTAAGCAAGTTTTCGAGGATCTAAAAAGAGATAATGAAAAAGAAAAGAGGAAAAAGTGAGAGCTCAAAAGAGAGAAAGTTGAAAGGAATAAAGTTTAATTTTTTATATATTAATTTTTTATAACAAATTAAAATTTTATATATTAGTTAATATAATTTATAATTTTAATTAGTATTACAAAATTGAATAATGTTTAATTTTAAAATAAGAGAAAGATTTATGGCCAAATGCCGTTACATAATAAAAATTTAATTATTTAATGATTTGCAATGTATAATAACAATAAAATTAAATTTCATTTATTATTTAGTGGCAAGACAGTAGTCATTTTCTTTAGACAATTCCCAATTGACCCGTGACCCAACCCATAGGTCGGTTTGGTCGGGTCAAAATTGTTGATTCCAAGCTGGCCGGACTGATCTTAACATCCTAATCTCAATGAAACAAGTTTTTTGTTTTTACTTTTATATTACAAATTCTCCACTAAATAAGGATAACATGTCTAAAGGCAAACTATGAAAGATAAAATAATTCCGTAGTCGATTTAATTATTGATTAAACTTAGATGAAAACCCTTGGCGAAAACTGGAATGAACTGCAAATAAGGAGGCCATAGAAGGAAAGAGCGAGAGCTAAGCTTCAGCAATGGAGGACTCAGAGGGAGTTCTCAGCTTCGATTTCGAGGGCGGCCTCGACGCCGCCCCCACCATACCCACCGCCGCGTCCATGCCAACCATTCCTTCCGATAACCCCTCTGCCGCTGCCCCCGTCAGCTCTTCCGCTCCAGTCACTGGGGCTCCCGACCCTGCCGGTTCTAATCATCCGTCGCGGCGGAGCTTCCGGCAGACGGTGTGTCGACACTGGCTGCGCAGCTTGTGCATGAAGGGAGACGCGTGTGGGTTTCTCCACCAATACGATAAGTCGCGTATGCCGGTTTGCCGCTTTTTTCGTCTCTACGGAGAGTGTCGGGAACAGGACTGTGTGTACAAGCACACTAACGAGGATATCAAAGAGTGTAATATGTATGTCTCTAATTTCATTTCTTTAAAAATCTGTACTTTATTGTTTTTGACTTGATCTTGAGTTATGGTTAATGTGGATATTGCATTCTGATTCGGGAGTGAATGGCTTCTAGCATGACCTATTGAATTATATGTTTATTCTTTGTTTTGGGGTTGGGGAGTCAAGGTTGGTTGTTTTGAGTTGTGGTAAAGGTTGGTTGTTTTGAGTTGTGTGATCTGTTTCTCATGGTAATAGTGTTAAATTTATCAAGAACTAATTTTTGGTGAAATTCTTTGTCGGTGATTTCACTGTTACGTTATTTTTGAACAATTTATGCATAAGTGCCCCAAATAAGTTGGGGTGCTAAAGATTAACTAAGTTGCTTGCTTAGGTCTTTGATGAAAAACTTCTGATATTTTTCTCATATCTTTTGTCCGAAGAATTGCCGTTGTTCAAACACTTAAGTGGTTAATGCAATTACGAATGTCTCTTACTACTTAGGTTAAAAGCCTAAACTTGAACTCTGTTGGGTGTTGGCGTTTTATGTTGAGTATTTCTCCGTAAGCAGCACTAGAACAGAGACAAGAGTGACTGACTCATAGTCAATGTAATATTGCCATTGCAGGTACAAATTGGGGTTTTGTCCAAATGGTCCTGACTGTCGATATAGGCATGTAAAGCTACCTGGTCCTCCACCTCCTGTTGAAGAAGTACTTCAAAAAATTCAGCAATTGAGCTCTTACAACTCAAACAAATATTTCCAGCAAAAGAATACTGGTTTCACTCAACAAACAGAAAAATCTTTGTTTTCACAAGGTCCCACAGGTGTTGGTCAAGGTGCAGTTGGAAAACCTTCCATCACAGAGTCTGCCAATGTCCCACAACAGCAGCAGGCAGTGCCGTTGCAACAACAGCAGCAAGGACAGCAGTCTCAGCAACAGGTTGGTCAGACTCAGATGCAAAATTTTCCAAATGGGCTGCCTAATCAGGCAAACAGAACTGCAACACCTTTGCCCCAAGGAATTTCTAGGTGTGTTCAGAGTCCTAAGGTCTTTAATTGAGTTGTGTAAATCAGTTCATGTATTTTGTTTCAATATTGTTATCAAAAGCTATAGGGATGATACGTAACAGTTCTGGAGAAGACTTTTTGTATTTACATTTTACTACTATTATATAATAAATTGATTAGTTCTTCCATTGTGAGAGGGAAAAGAAGTTTATTCTTTATTCTTTCTTTTTTTCGTTAGCTTTGAAATGTGTCATGTTTTATTCAAGAGGGCAGTAGGAATGAAGCAGGCGGGAAGCTACCGCTTCTAGAATAGAGTGCAAGCTTAAATTTGCCCTAATGCTAGCACATTTGAGGTGGTAAATGTCCAAATAAAATGTCTTCAAATCAGCCTCAAAGGTGTCAGTGATCTGTTGTTGGTTTCAAAACAGGGTGGCATGCACAGGGTGGTGGCATTCTTCCTGGTGTTACTTGTTCTCCAGGAGCAATGCATCATCAATCAAGGTTCTTGGTGATCAACTGATACCAGAATTTTTGTCTAGTTTTTTCCTGTTCAATTCTCTTGCTTATACTGCATGTAGTTAAGATCTTCAAAACTTTTTTCAAAAATCATGTTAACATCAAGATTTTGTCCTTTTTCTTTGTTGTCTAAATAATTTCTTTTAAGCTGATTTGTTGAAAGTGTTGCTCATTATGCATTTGGGTCATTTCCTTATGGGAAACTTGAGTTGGTTTCAATATGAGTTCAAAAGAGTCATTCTCATTTAATGAAGACAATTTTGTTTTAAAACAGTGAACAATATTAGGTGAATTAACCACATATTAACAAGTCTGTTGACTCAAAAGTTGAGACTGTATTGCAAATATTTGGATGGGCTTAAGCATTTAAGATTAGACTTTATTGATGCCATTATTTTGACTTTATTTCTTTCTTGATTGACTCACATATGCAAGTGGAGACGTATGTGTTACGTATAGGTTGATACTAGTCTTTCTTGATGGTTTCCGTGGTATCTGGTTGAATTTTATGTAAATAGTCAACATATTACTTGTCAATTTAAACCCCTTTATTGACTTAAACTTGGAACATGGGAAAAATGCCAAATTTTGTTTTCTACTTTTGCTGCATCAAAGTACAGGTATTTGTAATGCTTCATTTTGCTGCTAACCAAATATTGATTCACCTATTGTTTGTGCAAGTGAATATGTCAATCGAAATTTGGAGATAATTCTGGAATAATTGTCGTGCGCACATGGTTTAGAAGACGACACTTTGATAATGCCATGATTATAGAGTTTAAATAAGAACAACGTCACAATTTTACTATATTATGTGTACCTCTCTACTCTTCAGAAATGTAAGATTTGTGAAGCTCTATTAATGCAGTTTACTTGACTTCATTGTAAATTGATCTTGGATCATTACGTCCTGAGGTCATGTAAGCTCAGATCCTTTGGTTGCCATGTGACGCACCTAAGGATCCTAGCTTCTTTTTCTTTGACAACTATTAATACTGGAATCAGTGTATTTTGACTTCTAATTCTACTTTAATGTGCTTAGGATATTCTTGCCTCTGTTAATCCTCTACTCTGCTTTTCTACTTTCACCCCAAATTAAGCATCTTGATTGTTTTTAATTTGTTCTCTCGATGATGATCAGATTCACTAAATTTATCACTCTTTTATATGTTATCATTAGGTACTTTATTGTTAAAAGTTCCAACCGTGAAAATCTGGAATTGTCTGTACAACAAGGAGTATGGGCAACCCAGAGAAGCAATGAAGCTAAACTCAATGAGGCCTTTGACTCTGCTGAAAATGTGATCTTAATATTCTCAGTCAACCGAACTCGACATTTCCAGGTTAGTTTGGGATGCTACAGCTTTAAGTTGATGAGCAAAATCATTGTCCATCTGTAGTTTTTCACAATGAAAATTAGTTCAGGTGTCTAATGGCTTTCTTGTGCATACTTTTTCTCTAAAGTTAACCTAATTTTCATGTTACATCCATTGTCCTTTTTGAGATGCTAAACTTTAAATCACCAATTCTTGATAGGGATGTGCAAAAATGACATCCAAAATTGGGGCGCCTGTTGGTGGGGGTAACTGGAAATATGCTCATGGAACTGCACACTATGGACGAAATTTCTCAGTCAAATGGTTGAAGGTACATTCGCACATTATTTTGGCAACTTTACTTTCTTTACTTTTTATGTGCATGTTGGAAGCCAAAGTATGTGGATAAATGATCGATTACCCTCTCTCTCTCATTCTCTCTCTCTTATGATTGTCTTTTATTTTGAAGTTTCCAACTTTTACTTAGAAACCTTAATATGTTTCTGGCAGATCTATGGTTTGCTTTTGAAGGACTCAAATGTATATTATTAAAATGATGTCCTTAGATCCACAGGCTAGTGGACAACCTTGACTTTAACAATGTATATGAGTTAAAAGATGAGTGTTGTTTTGGAAAGAAAAGTGATTGAATAGTTTCCTTTATTTGTGTTGTAGAAACAATGTATCTGGAAGTTTAGGTACATCTATTATGTCTCATCTCATTGTACATCTGTTATAGCTTGATTTGGTAATGTTGATGTATACCATGTGATATCACATTTTCAACTTTATCTTGTAACGTCTGCCGAGTTTTCATTGCATGTCCAAAGTGATGGATTTGCACTTGATGCTACTTGGATGCCAGTGGGGGCATTTTAGTTCTTGTGAAATAAAATGCTGATAGTTCTAAGCTTGATTTACAATTGTCTCAGGGTTTGTACACATGCTAGGGGTAGCTAATTGCAGTTTTTATATGACAGTTATGTGAACTATCCTTTCACAAAACGCGCCACTTGAGGAACCCATATAATGAGAACTTACCAGTGAAGGTACATTCCCCCGCCGCTCTCCTCCCCCTTCTTTTTTGTTTCTCTTTGCACTTTTCTTCATGTTGCGTCATACGTTTGTCACCTTCATGCCAAAGGATATGGAAGTTTCTGCACATTATTAGTATTACGAGGCATCAGGTAGAGCAAATACCATACTTTATATTTTCCAAGTATGCATTACACTACTAGGCATCTGCCTTTCTGACATTTTATTAATTTTATATAGGATTCCTTAAAAATTCACCATTTATGTTTTGAAGAATCATCCAACTTTTGATTTTCCGTACTCCTTTTTCATGATTAGTTCATAAAAGAACTAGAAGAGGTGGTATGAATGAGAGATTTCTCATGTCAAACTCCTAAATTTGCTTCTTTGAGGTGACATAAATATGAAATGATAACTATTTGATTTACATAATTTACAGCTGCTTTTCCCAGTCCAATGGAAAATGATAAGGTTTAAAATCTAATTTGCTAGATTATTAGTTAGAAAAAGAAAACAACATCATATTTTCTTTTACAATGAAATTGATTTTTCTAACCCTGTTTCTTTTATATGTGTCTGTGAGGTAGTACCTGTTTTTATATGCAAGAATTGTTTTCCTAGTTGCTGTATTCACTTATATGATTCTATGCGTGGCTACAAGCTTTAGTCAGTTGCACTTAATTATTGATGCTTTGTATAATTGCAGATCAGTAGAGATTGTCAAGAGCTGGAGCCTTCTATTGGGGAACAGTTGGCTTCCTTACTTTATCTCGAGCCAGATAGTGAGCTCATGGTACATGAATTATTTTGGTGGTTTTATGGCCATTTTTTGGGCAGCAGAAAATGAATTTGTGGCCAAGTAGAATAGACTTATGAGTGAAATTTTGCCTTGAGAATGGCAAGTATAGAATGCAGATGAAAAAGGGTCAACTTCAGTTTCGTTAGTAACAAGTTATCATGATACTGGCTCTGTCTCAAGTATTCAATAAATTCATTTGACATGGCTCTATATCTAGATATAAGTTAAACAATTGTTACATGTGTCAATTGGAATTAGAGTAGGATGCTCGAGTATGATTGCGTTGGGCATTTGTTGGATGAATTTAACATGTTAAATATTCTTTTGGGGGGGCATTTACTGGACTAGTTCCCCGAATATCTGTTTTTTATCTCTTGTTGAGATCTAGTGAAAAAGTGTTAAGCTTACATCATGCTCTGCATACTTTTGGTTCCCATTTTCCTCTTTCACTTCCTATGTTGGGCAGCGGAGTGTCATAAAACACCTCTTTTTGTTCCAATGATTGCCAGAACCAAAGCATTGTAACTGTTCTTTTTCTTACTGGATAGGCAATAGCAGTAGCAGCAGAGGCAAAACGAGAGGAAGAAAAGGCAAAGGGGCTCAATCCGGACAATACTGGCGAGAACCCAGATATTGTCCTGTTTGAAGACAATGAAGAAGAGGAGGAGGAGGAAAGTGAAGACGAGGAAGAAAGCTTTGGTCAGGCTAGTGCGCCAACACAAGGGAGGGGAAGAGGAAGAGGAATTATGTGGCCCCCTCACATGCCTTTGGCTCGTGGAGCTAGACCTATTCCTGGAATGCGAGGTTTTCCTCCAATGATGATGGGTGCTGATGGATTTTCATATGGACCTGTAGGCCCCGATGGTTTTGGAATGCCAGATCTTTTCGGTGTGGGACCCCGAGGATTTGGCCCTTATGGTCCAAGATTTTCAGGTGATTTTGCAGGTCCTATGTCTGGCATGATGTTTCCTGGGCGACCTGCACAACCTGGGCCTCAGTTCCCAGCTGGTGGGTTTGGGATGATGATGGGTCCTGGTCGTGGTCCATTTATGGGGGGGATGGGCCCAACGGCAAACCCACTTCGTGGAACTCGGCCTGGTGGTATGCCATTGCCACCGCCTCCTGCATTATCTTCTCAAAATAGCAGCAGGACTGTTAAGAGAGATTCAAGACCAACAGCAAATGACCAGAATGATGGATATGGTGCTGGGTTAGGCCAGGGCAGGGGTCAAGTTGGGGCCGTGGATGATGATGCACATTATCAGCAAGGAGTGAAGGCATCTAATGAGGATCAATTTGGCTCAGGAAGCAGCTTCAGGAATGATGAGAGTGAGAGTGAGGATGAGGCGCCAAGGCGTTCAAGGCATGGGGAGGGTAAGAAGAAATGATGAGATGCAGAAGGAGATGCTGCTTTAGACTCTGATAAGCAGTCAATGTCTGTGTCTGAGCTTAGAGTGAAGAGAAACTACTAATCAGCCAAGACAAGTTATTGATGCATTATTCCTCGAGTTTTTCTTGTCAGCTTCTTTCTTGACGAAAGTAAACCATTGATATGCCACACGGGAATTCTATGTCGAGAATTGACAATTCCTTTCTGCTTTAGGGAAATGAAAGCTAGTTGCTAAGGAAACACAGGATGTGTATCTTTTCAGCAAATATGTGTCAAAAAATGCATGCAAAGTTGATCACACAACTCTAAATGGTGTTACAAACTAACTTCTGCTCATCATTTCAGGGCGTCTATTTTAACGCTCCTGCTGATCTAAACTCGTGGATGAACTAGATTTTTCAGTTTATAATTCTCTCTCTTAAATGCTTCCAATAAAGCGTAGCAACATTCATAATTCAGACATGAAAATCTTTAGTTTCCATTAATTTCATCAAGTATGAAGATTAGAGTTTTCAGGTTAATTTATAGCAAACCCCCCTTTCTCTTCACCCTCTACTTTCATTAGGGTGTTGCTATTGCTATTCAGATCGGAGGCTTTGAGCAAGTCATACCATCTCTTCACTTCTGTTGTGGTTTATTAAAATAATCATTTGAGATCATTTAACCATATACACCAAAGATAGTAAGCCGTTTCGTACTGTCCAGCTAAAATTGATATGAAACAAAAAATCGGTAATACTAAATTTAAATACCGGTCGGTACCGGTCTGCTTATGATAGTATTGGTCAGTACCGTCTGATATTCAAAATACCGGCCAAATAACGATCGACACTGAAAATTTTAAAAAATAGTGAGAGTTTTTGCAAAATTTTCAAAAAATTTTAAAATCTCCCTCCCTCTCTCCTTCCTCCTTTTTTTTCAAAGTTTTTTAATTAGTTATTTTATTTACTTCAATTTTTATAATTATTGTGAATTTTTAATTTTTAAAATAATAATAAATATTTTTATTAATAATAATAATAAATATTTTT
>JANIPN010000003.1:55153816-55167072 GCA_027478595.1 Erythroxylum anguifugum
CAACAAGAAGTATGGTGGATCTTATCCGTAGGACCCCTGTTGAATAATAACCTTAAGCACATCAAGGCGCTTGTCCTTGTATCCAAGCCATAACAAATGACATTGCACTCTCTCACTTGGCTTATTTCAACTAACCAAATTCATTATTTATCCATTCCAAATCCAAATTTAACTAGCAGTGCAGAAAACTAAGGTGTTGGCTTCGAAACAGGACACGCCTTAGAGTTGAACCCCGTCACCATTTGAAGATTTGAACTCATTTTCCATGAGGTGAAGCTAACGTACTAGTATAAATGTCTGTTCCTACACTTCTCCTTGATCTTCCCTCTTCTGGTTTTCTGATGGATGTAGGGAAGCAGGTTAAAAGTGATTGATGAAACATATGCTATGGTGAAGAAAATAAATATAATTGCTCTGCCATACAAATTCTAGCTTCTAAATCATCAGAGAAAGGCTATAGAAGCTTAATATTAATGAACACATTTGGATTCGGCTGATACAATAGTTGGAAGATGAAATATTTGTCCCATCCCTAATCTTTGATTGTGATGAGATGATGTGA
Source organism: Erythroxylum anguifugum (assembly GCA_027478595.1). Lineage (NCBI taxonomy): Eukaryota > Viridiplantae > Streptophyta > Magnoliopsida > Malpighiales > Erythroxylaceae > Erythroxylum > Erythroxylum anguifugum. The sequence continues at coordinate 55,154,379 of JANIPN010000003.1, forward strand.
AGAGGGAGCCTGGGAGGGGGAGAGAGAGATAAGAGGCACGGAAAAAGAATCGTCCCCTCCTAAAACAAGGATGCCCCATTGATGATGTACAAAAGGCTCTACAATACAATCACCTGGTCAACCACCAGTACCATTCTAGTCTTCCTGCCTGATCAATGTCCCAAAATATATGTATGTTAGTCCCACTTTTAAAACTGACTGTCCAGATTGTACATCAGTTCTCCGCTTCACTGACATCCTTTTTCTGATCTTTGGCCTCTTCAGATGCGCCTTCGGTTGACTGATGAGTTTCCTCAGTCCCTACAACAACCGTTGCAACGCCAGAAGCTGAAGGGTCTGGACATGGGTTTACATTACCAGAATCTGCCATTGCCGTAGGCTTGTTACCAATGCTTTCACTTGCAGCAGTTAGTAATTCATTAACAGCAGTATCCTCATTAGGGCTTTCAGTTGCTGCAGTATGCAACTCCTTGGCAACAGTATCCTCATTAGGGCCTTCAGTTGCTGCAGTATGCAACTCCTTGGCAGCAGCAGCATTGGTTACTGATTCGTCAAAGGAACACGGAGGTCCAGTAGAACTTTGATCACCAGAACTACCCAGACCCTCCAAATTAACCACCGCACCATTTGAGACAGGAGGGACATCTGAATTAGACGGGTTATGGACATCTGGTGTCTCCCTCCACTCTACCCAGACAGGTGACTTATCACTTGCATTAATTCCTGTTTCATTTGAATCTTTGGACATGTTCTCGGATGCATCAATAATACTTGATTCAGGCACCAGAGAAGTTCCACTATCTTCCAACTCATTATCTTTATTATCCATTACCTGTTCATCTCCTTCGCCATTAATACCACCAGATCCTTCATTATTGGGTGAGGATGAAGAAAGTGCACCAGCAGAGCGCTCATTGGCAATTCTGTCATCCTCAAATGCAAACCAATTGGAATTTGTAAAAAGAGAGCCACTGCAAACTCCAAAGATAACCCAAGAAATGAGAATGTTGCGACTATTATATAGACAATGAAAATAGTTCCGCCTTTCTCTGTGACGAGGTCACATGACGGTCAAATGATTACCAAATAAAATTTAACGTGCTCAAGATGATAAATAACCCATAATAAGTAGCAGCAACAATGTTCAATGATTCACAATAAAAGATCAATAGTTCCACCTCCTGTTTTTATGCTTAGAACTTTTTACTGCTAAATTATTGGCATTCCACTCCAACCAATCAGGCTTATCTGTCCCTAAACCAGTAAATATAGTTTGCTGATGAGACTAAACTAGACAGCCACAGAAAACTATCATAGCCGGTTATATCTATAGATGCATATTTCAGCATGTAATGACCTTAAGAAGCATCCTGATAGATCCACAAAAGAAAAACTTGAGTAGGATGTAGGCAGGATGAAAAAGAGATGGGCAAACTAAAGGCCAAATGAAGAGTCCGCCACCTTAACAAGTCAAAATTGTAATTCAAGTCGGCTACATCTTCAGGCAGGCTCCCAGAACAAAATAAATTCTACTGTTACTATATACAGTATTAGATACAGAGAAAGGACTAACCTTTCCTGATCATCTCCCAAACGCAGAGAAGATATAACAACTTCAGCAGATTCATCATCAAAGTAGACATCCTGCCAAGTATCTAAGTCAGATATCTTTTTATCATAAATGTCACTTTCTACTTCAAGAGAAAGAGCAGCCATTGTTGATACATGATATACACCATCAAGCATTATTTTCAAGACCAGCTGGGAAATTACTTGGGCCTGATTAAGAATCTTTTACAAACAATAAATAAAAAGTCTCTCATATTACTATTTAAGAAAAAAAAATCTTAAAATTATAATTGGCTAAGTTTTAACTGTTTTTTTTAACAATCCCGTGATGACCAAACACGTATATAACAATGTATTATGCATTGAAACCTTCCCTACCCTAAACACTAAACACCATTTGATCCATGCTTTTTCAATATTGTAGAATCATTTTTTCTACAAGATAGAAGAAATGCCCTCTCAAAGTAGTTCTCAGCTGTTCCATAATTCATGTCATATTATTGTATACATTCTTTTTTGTTTTTTTGAACTGAGAAAGATTATCATACCTCATCATCCCGCTCAAGCGACGCATGAACCTGCAGTGTCTAAACTGAAATTAGATGAGAAGCTATCTTTATATGTTTTAAAGGAGCTTAATAACTACAAACACACAGTTCCAAAACTATCCTGCAACTTCATGAAATGCTATTTTTGTGAGACCAACTAATGAAGCAACACAATCATTTAGATATATTACTGTCAAGTCCTAAAATCAGCGGGACTCATACTAGGTGTTGCTGTTGTTGTTATTACTGTCAAGTCCTAAAATATTAATAGGTATTCCATCTCTAACATGATACGTCTTTGTATCAAGCAAGCCAAAATAATACCATGAGAGTCCAGAGATAAAGAACTCATTGATAACAGTAACTATTTACAAATGCATGTGCATCTTAGAATCAAACTGAAGGAGATTGTTAGTTTTCAATGTTTCTCTGTAATCAGTTGCTACATATCACAAGTTTCAGATCATATTATATATTGCTATTCAATGGACCAAACAAAGAAATTAGATAGCAGCTTAAATAGGATAACAGTTCATTCATATTTAACTGGTACCCGTTCCTTATTGTCAAGTTATCACATAAGCCACTCTTTTTCCCTTGTATTTTCTATTTGTCTCGCCCAAAGAAGAAACACCCCAAAAATCCTTTCCCATTGGCTTTATTTGGAATCTTTTTAATCATCCAATTATATTATTTAAAGAACAGAAACTCAAAATCTGATGAGTTGAGAGAGAAACAATTATTATGATGTACAGCCGCACCTCATCTATATCATCATTGCTGTATATACCATATCTAAAAGCCTGGCTCAAATTATTTGCAAGAGCTGCAACATCATAGTCTCTATCCTGGTAATCATCATCATCACTATCTCTGCGGTCATGTAGAGCAGTAGGCCTCCTGCAAGATATTTAGAGTATGTAATACTAAGTACTGCCAACGGCAGGAAAAAAAGTACAATAGGTACAACAAAGGACACCACTATGACTGCCGTTACTCGAGGCACAATAACTACAAATCCACTACAGTTACAGTGTGTAGCACATATGCAAAAGGGAAAGAAGCAAGCACAACCTCTCCAAAGAAAATACCAAAACATCCAACTTCTTATGAGTTTTTACAATAACTTGCCACTTGGGTAACAGGAATATAACAGTGCCCTTTCATAAGCAAATAGATAGATCATAAAAATCATTGTCAAGTCCCCTTCACTATAAGAAAAAGATCAAAGGAAGATTTGTTAAACATTTTCAGATAGTGAATTATCCCTTAAAGTTGCAGTCAAAATGTTTCATCTTATTTACATTCTCTATTTTTTAGGAATGTGATGCAGTTTCTGCTAGGGCTTCAAAACTCATCATGATGCTTTTCCTTCATTGCTAAATGGTGATAGGAGGCACAATTAGAATTCCAATATCATAAACCATGTTCTTTTCTGTCTGTTTTTGGTCCATTTAGAATAAACCTGGAATGAACAAATGGACCAAATGATACATGATTACCGATTATAGATGTAAACGCTTTCATGTCAAGATTAGTAAGCTGGTAATGCCATAAGATTATCTGAAAGATAACCCACCCGCAGGTCCATTGATAGACATTTTCCACAGCATTACGCCCTGTTAAGACATTTGCATGCCAATCACTCCATCCACTATTTTGCTGCAACGAAAGAAATAACAAGAAATAACTTCGTATAAGAAAAGAATAAAAAAATAATAATGCTATTTTTTCAAATCAACTATCATATTAAATAGTTGTAAAGATCTGAAGAGAAAATTGAAGAAAAGAAAACTCTCCATACAGAATTTGGCAGCTACAGATTTCCATGAAAACAAGCCCTTATGAGACAAGTCACAAACATAATATCAACCTGTAGAAACTAAACTTTGTCTCAACAACTAGACAAAGCTATGATGTGAGACTCCTCCCTAATATGCTAATATTCATTTTGTAAATGAATAGAACAAACCTGCAAGTATGTTTGAATATCGCTGTTGCTATTTGCCAAGTTAATCAATTTGTTAGATATACGAGTTAAGTGTCCAATATTCCCTATCCTGGGTGGTGATCTACCATCAGCAGGGATTGTTGGCTGCAGGAGAATACAAAATCTATGGTTAACAGATATGGCAATCAGAAAGCGAAACAGATACCATCAAAACTAACAAGATAGGGAAAATATGAAATACTCATATGGGAAGGAGTAATCCTCAAAGAGACAATGGTTAGTAAAATAACCTTGTTTGGTTCAGCCAGCAATTGAATGGTTTTCTCAGCCTCCAATATCTTTCCAACAAGATCACATTTATGAAAAAGGTGTTCAAGCAAAGAAGCATTCTTGCTCTCCAAACATGAGAAAATAATGTTCTCTACATGGTGATGCAAAAAGTTGTTGTAGGGGTACCTACAGGCATAAAAGCATCAATTTAACCCTTCAATTCTATATCCTTCCCGGCATACAAGGAAACCTTGAACTTACTCAAAAAACAAAAGTAAAATTCGCTCTACTGCTCCAAGTTGAATCAATTCCTTCTCAGCAGCCTCACCACCAACAGTCAGTAAGACTGAAATGAACTCAACAATCTGAAAATAAATGATTTCAGATAGAGTCAGCATAAGTATGATGCTAATGCAATAGCTTGAATTGATGAAACATGAGATATTATAAAACCATAATTCAGAAATGAACATCATAAATCCCACGTGCAAATTGAAGAAGCTGGTTTCAGAAGAAATATAGCTAAAAAGAAATTACCTTTAGACGATGTTTTCCAAGAGGTGGCTGCAGCTTACCATATGTGGTTAACAAGACATCCTCTGTTGATGAAGTATCTAAAAGTTTTAGAAGATCACCTGAATACAGAAACATGATACATTATATTATATACTTACAGAAGAAACTACAAAATACATTGTCTTTATCTTTCAGTTTCCTGTAGCCAACAAAAAAAAGGTATAAATACATGGTAAAGTCATATGAAACTAAATATTCTTAGAGAATAATAATTCCAGTTACGTGGCATTGAACAATTTCAAAGGTTAAACATATAGTTTCTTTGGGACTCAACAAAATATATCTTTAATTCTCAACATAATCACCCCATGGATATGACCTAGAAAGATGTTTACCAGCTTAGAATATTCACACAATGCATATGATGGGATAATAATCCTAAACCCAAACTAAATCTAATTCATTTCTTAGGTTGAAACTGAAGGCATCTCTCCATACAATTATGTGAAAAATAGTCAATAAGCCAGCTGCTTTGGTCGGTCTATGTAATCTCATCTGTTTCTTAGATGCCACTGAAAGTATGTTCCCGTACAGAAACATCAAGATAGGCTGCAATTCTTCCATCTTGTTAGAAATCCATCCATTGGCACTTAGTAACTGGAAAGAGAATCAAGTACAGAGAGAGAATATGGAGTCTAAAGGAAGAACTAAGGAAAGGAAGAATAATCAGGTAATTGCTCAAGAAGAACTACAACTACAATATTAGTAAAAGGTGCTTTAGATGCATTCTAATTTAATGCCAGCTAAAAAGGATTTTGGTTATAGTTTTCCTTACGATGGTCCGGGACAAGGAGATACTTCTGATATGAAAGCTTGGGACGAATTTTATTTGTCAGTTCTCTGGATTAAATACTGGACATGTACTTTTTATTGGCATTGGAAACACATCAAATTATGACAAGGTAACATTTCACAGTTTATGAATCTTCTACCTATTTGATGGGATGGTTAAGGGATCATCTACAGTTAAAACTCTTCACAGCTTATTAAAAGAAAGTTTATCGTACTTTTACCCAGATGTATGTTTGTGTCTGTTATGTGCATATTTATGGTCTGACTTGAAAGGAAAAGATTTGGATCCACAAACAATTTTGAGATCCTACAGCACAATAAAAGTCTCTACTCAGCTTTTCAGGCCATCAAACTAGCACCACAAAATGTACACCCGGGCTATAGTAAACCAAACTTAGAAAAGTTGGATAAAAGTTCACTGCTGCATAATATTTTGAGTTTCATTTTGATTCCATCATAAGAGGCAGAGAGGAAGGCTATCAGTTGAGTATTGTGGGAAACAGCAGCACCAAAATAGAGAATTACCTAAGCTCTCCAGCATGCCTTTAACAGTCTCAGGACTGGCAGTTACATTGGAGGCATGAGTTAGCTGGCGTATGTATGGATGATATGTCCCTAAAGTTGGCCTCTTAGGGTCCAATAAGGATATATATATCGACAATGAGCTAACAAGTACAGATTTTGGTCGTGATTCTTCCAAAGCATGGCGAAACAACCTCCCAATAAAACTGCACATAGGACACACAGGAAGTTACCAACAAAAAAAAAAAAGCTAAAAAAGAAATGCAAGCAGACTTGAGGAAAGATAAAAATAGGAACCAAACACTACTTTGGGCTTGAAACTTTAGCAGCAAGACCAGGAGGAGCAGATCGTGTCACAGCACAAAGCATTTCAGCCGTATTGGCATGAACCTTTGGAGAATCCTGTAATATTCACAGGACAAACTATTACTACAGCATCAATGAGAAGTAAATGCAAAAAATAGGTAACGTCCTCAATATACTTCTATAGGTAGATCTAATACACTAAGCGTGTCAACTTTATCCACCAGAATTAGCTCAAAGAGCTAAAATATCCATGTCCAATACATAGAGTAACAATCATTTCATGCAAAGAAGACAATTGATCTAACTCACAGAAGAGCTAAACTTGTCTGCTATCATCTCCAGCACATCCGTATTCTCTATCCACTGCATTGCATCCATATAATTTGTATACGTATGTTCATCGGCACCAATAAGACGAATTAACACCTGTACAGGAAGAAAAATAAAACTTGGTTATCTTTAAATCTGGATGAAATTTATCAGTACACATGAAATTTACAAGGGAAAAGAGTATTGATCAGATGTAATATGTAGATAAATCCATACGGATAAACACATTTTCAGAACCATTGCAGTGAAGGATATGAATATGAATCCGAACATGATATATATAGAGAGAGAGAGAAATCAGAGAAAATGAGCCCGTGCCACTTGCTGGTGACCACATATCAATTTGACTTTGGGCAGATCTAAAGATCTACTCGCACTTAATATTGCATCCAATGTTGATGGTTATTGTTTGCAAAGATATAGAATGAGGTTTTTTGGGGGCTAGAAAACATGTTTAGGAAATAGGATTAAAATACTAATTCATCAGATTAACTGCTACTTGAGTAACCTGATAATCAATAAGCAGAAGAATCAAGATGAAGAATTAGGAGCTTCATGTTGATGATTTTGCTGCTGCTTAGCAAACAGAAAATGAACTTCATGGTTTAGGCACAAAATATGACGTAGGAACGGAAACAATATAAAAATTGAAAAAGAGATGCAGGATGTGACAAATTCAACAGCACATCACTAGAAAAGTTCCTATTTCATAAATTGAAATCCTTCATACATCTGCAAAGGTATGTATGAAACCCTAACACCATTAGCCTTTCAAACTTAATCCTTGTAGATAATAAAACAGCAAGAATAGTGAATTTGTTTTCAATAGTAATTGACCTAAACACAATTACGTTATATTTAAATGCAATATAAAGCATCAAGACTGCAAATTGCACAAAATAACTTTTTAAGTTGCATCACATAATGCTTTAGCCTTCAAATATCGGAAGAACAAACAATATAAATAGCACCCAACCTCCATAATTGATGTAATGCCAAGTAGGTCAACCAACTGCCCAAGAATTTCCTGATGAGCCTGGAAAACAAATTAAGAACAGCAGAATAGATAAAAACGCATTACCAACAAGGAAAACCAAGCACAAAACAGTGTGATCAACAACCTGAAGAGCAATAACATCAAGAGCTAGAAGAAGAAGAAGAACAGAAGATCAGATACTTATAAACACAACACTAAATTATACACTTCTTTATAATGACACTATGATTAGTTATTCCTCAGTTCAGTTGAAAGAAACTCTAGATTTTCTCAAACCTCCTAACATTCTTAGGCTCAGAGACACATTCACACAATTTAAAAACAATGCTTTTTATGCCTAAATATGTATTTCTATGGGGAAAAAAAGCAGAAACAGAAATGAAAGAAACTTAAAGAAACGGATGCAGGTCTAAAACCCTAAATGAAATTAAAATTGATACATGGAACCATAATACAGTTTACAGTTATACAATTGGGAAGGAAAACCATAACTTCAAATCTATATAGCATACCTAAGGCTCAAGAAAAGAAACAGAAATTAAAAATTTGTGCCTAAATAGTTACAATCATGCATAAAAAGAAATATTTATTCCTGCAAACTGAGCCTTCCATCACTACCATTACATAACAGAAGAAAAGGCATATGAGGGCATTTCCTTGATAAAATAGGGACAAACTTACTTTGATATAGTTCATGAGAGGAGCTGTCTTTCGCAACAACAGGCATACAACAACCTGAGAAAGATAATAACGCAGAAAAAATTAAGACACAAATAATCACTAGTCTTTACCAAGTAACAGAAAAAACTGCCAAGTACAATGCTAATACTATCTTCTTCTAAACCATTGAGCCCAACATCTCCCTCCACCAAGGATAAAATTCTGGTGATGGAGCCCTTTGTGTCCAAACAACAAGAACACCATACTCCAAAATATATCAATCTGAATATTCGACCATGTAATACCTTGCTGAAGTACCCAGCCAGCAGTGTGTTATGGGAGTGATTTGGTTCCAGGAAGGAAAACAACAAATTCATTAACTGCACACAAGTAAAGGGTAACAAGTTTAGTGATGAATATGCTAATCATGAATGTTTTAAGGTTATACTTTGGTGGGAAAGAAGAATTCATACATCCTCGTCTTCCACCAAGGTTTTGAGCATGATATCAACCTCACAAGTAAAGATCTCACAAGCAATAAAGGGCAACCTATACACAACATGCAACAGCAGCATTAAGAAGAAGTCTATCTTTAGAGGACATCCTCTAAAGTTAAGATAGCAAAAAAGAAAAAAGCACATTGAGCTGTTCAGCAACATCCAACAGCTCTGGACATGACCATCAAAGAAGCCTACTTGAAGGTTCGCTTTTTTTCAGCATCCTCGGGAGCTTCTTCTACGATATAGCGGATAAGTTGTTCAACTTGACTCCTTTCCCGCAAACTGCAATGTGGGACAACATAAGAAAAACAAGATACAACAATAAGAACCTTGTAAATGTACCAATTTACACAAAAACAAGTGTCAATCCAAACAAAAGGAAAATACAAAAAGGATCAAAAATCATTATCCACACAAAAAATATCCATTTTAACAAACAATAGTTGGAGCATATTATATAATTTAGATAAAAATGTTTCCAGAGAAAATAATTTTTGGTTCATGGGTCACCAACTTAAACTAGAAGCAAAAAGACTTGCCAAACTATGTGATGGTCAACATATAACTTTTTTCTATTCACAAACACAACCTTCGCATCCACAGATATATCACAACCTTCAGCAATTGAACTAAAATCATGCTTCACCATGTTAAACTGAAAATCAAGCAGACATGAAGCTCCATATACCAATCCTGACAATTGTTCATGCATCCATCTGTTGTGTACTTGAAAGAAGATCACAAAACATCCAAAACTTTCTAAATTCCCTTTTCATGGCATCCCCTCACATTCCTAGTCTATCTTGAGCCTTGTAAGTTAGTTGTATTAGTCCCCCTCCCCCAACAAGTAGGACATTGGATTACATCCCCTAAAAGAAACAAAAGAAAAGAACTCTTTCAACATCATCCTCTTACACAAATCACTTAAATGTCTGTTATTTACTCTATTGGTCATCTGATTTATACATAAAGAGTCATCAAACATAAGAATTTCAATCCTCCCTTCTCTCACTCCTGTAAACAATTTGAGATCACAGTCCATAGAGAGAGTTTGAAAATAGTTCCTTGGGTAACATTTCAAAAACCAGCATAGGCAGCAAATACTGACAGCATAGCTGCTGCAAAATCTAATAGTTGAAAGAAAAAGACATAATGAAAAAGATAAAATCATTCAGAAAATGTAAGAAGAAACTTAGTGGCTAGGAATTACAAGTTGATAAGGCGCCCGTTAAGAGCTTTGCATTCTTGAATAATTTCATCTTCATCAAGAAGCTCCTCCAGTGTAAAATTGTCCTTATCTAATATTGTCTCCACCTGCAATCTTGAAAAAGCTGCTTCAGGATATTGTTAGAAGAAACATTTAAAAAATCATAGGATTTGCCACAAATTTCTCAATGGAAATATAAATAAACCCAAAGATAGCAACCCATTATCATATCTTTTTGGTTCCCATTGGGGGCATATAAAAATATGCAGAAATGCCCAGGTAATAACTGTCCTATCATCAAGATTTAACTAGGTAAATATTCTAATTACACATTACAATGACCTCAAAGAGAATTGGCATCCAAATATCAATGTTTAAAAATACATGTCAACCTTTTTTATGAATTTAAGTGAGATGCTGCTCCAGGATACCTGAATTTTATTTTACTCAACAAGAAAGACATCAGAAGGTAAAGAGTACTCCATTTTTTTTCTTCTTTTCTTTCACTTCAGTTTGCAATTAATTTTTTCTGTTCTTAAAATGAATCGCTACTATGTTGATCAAGGAGCAAGACTATGTAATTGAGAACCTGTTTAAGTGGCAGATAACATGAATATTGCATAAAACATCCATTTAAAGCCAACAACTTCTTTAATTAACTAAAACATATCTTTTAGAAATTCATAGATATGGGTCTTCTTCATCTAATCTTAAGATGATTCAAACTGCACTGCTCGTTTCATATGAACCGTGGTATCTAAAAATAGATTTCCACAGAAGATTAATGAACCTAAAAGTCCTCCAACTGATGTTACCCACAATACAGAATGTGGGCATCCGTTCTTTCCATAAAGTGTTAATTAGAAGAATCTACAGCCTCCACTTCCACCGTTTATCTGGGTGTTCGATGTGACTTTGAAAAAATAAATTGAAAGCATAACAGGGATAAAACATGAGATTAACAGCTCGTTCTATAACTCTAAGCAATTTAAAATTCTTCAACGTTATAAACTAAAAAAGCAACCTGTAATTCTATGGCACACACAACTGGCACTTTAGCAGGGAAAAAAGTCTAAAAAAACTGCGGGCCCCAACCACTAAGAACCAACTGGTAATCAGATTCAATGTCCTTTCTTTGCTGACCTCACATTTTCGCAGGAACCAAACAGCAAATTAGAACATCATACACACGTAAATACACACACATAAACAACCAAAAGATCAATAAGAACATAGACAGTAGAGCGAGAAATCAGTTAACTAACCGGAGAAGCGGTGGAGAGACCCGCCATACGCCAAAACATCTCGTATCGAATGAGATCAACCCACCTCCAGAAACGAATGCGATCCCAGATCTGCAAACCCTAAGTCTAAACAATCCGGAACCCAGCAATTGAGCAATAGCAAAGCTATGAAAACGGAAACCCTAGAATCGTGAAATCCGTGGCAAATTAAGACCGATATCCGTATTGGATCGATGGAAACACAGAGCGATGGATATAAAGGGAAAGGAGAGGAGGAAGGAAACAGAAGAACCTGCAATAGCGGGAGGGGAGTGTGAAAAATAACTAATAAGTAGTTTCCTAAGTTGTATATATATAAGTAAATGGGCTTTGTTTGGTGTTATATTTATGGAAAATGTCCTGAGGCCCTTTTCTATTTAGTAGATAAATTAAAATGGTTGGGTTGGGCAAATGGTGACTGCGATTCCCCTTTTCCTCTAAAGTTGGAGGAGGATTGTTGTCCACTTGCTTTTAGAAAATAAAATTAGTTTAATTTAATAATTTTTGGTAATATAATTTAAAGATCAAGATATATAAAATTTTAAATAAAAATGTTCTTTAATAATTAAATAAAATTTTAATATATTAAATAAAAAAATTTATTTTTATTTAAAAGAAAATTAAAAAAAATTACAACAAAAAAAGTGAAACCAACACTTAAATTAATATTTCCAACTTTATTTCTATTTTTATTGTAAATTTTAATTTTAATTTATTACTTTTTCAATAAAATATGTTTAATTATTAAATTTTAGTTGTAAAGTCCCTAAAATAAAGGATTGATTTATAATCAAGTTTAACTTAATTATTGTTTGTTTTGATAATTTTAACTTTTATTATAAGTTATTTAAATTAAAAACATTAAATTTAATTTATACACTTTCTCCAAAAATGTATTTGCTTTATCGTATTGAAAAGAATAGTTAAACAAATCAAATATTATGTTTAATATATTTATGAATAGTTTTGTAAAAATAAAATTTTGTTTGATTGTTAACGATGTTTAATTTAGTACTGATGATAGTTATATAATAGATAAAATTTAAAGATAAAGCATTTCAATTAATTAAGTTTGTTTCCACTTTTATTTTTGGTTTTTTATTTTTGTTTTCAAATTTAGTAAAATATCTTGTTTGTTTGAGTTTTTAATTTCTGTTTTTGGTTTTAGTTTCTTCCAGTTTTC
>JANIPN010000003.1:55167172-55181330 GCA_027478595.1 Erythroxylum anguifugum
TTAAAATTAAACTAAAAACTAAAAAGAAATATTTATTTTAAATATATTTTAATTATTAAATCAAATTTTATTTAAAATTGACATATTTTGAAGATATTTTAAATTTAATTATAATTATTAATAATTATTAAATTAATTTTATTTAATTTTCAAAAATTAGAACCTCAAATAAAATTTTTTTTACTAAATTTGAAAATAAAAATTAAAAACATAAATAAAGCAAACATTCATCTAATAACATATTCATGCTTTTCGTAGTATGTTTGGAAATAAATCAAACTAATAATGGGCTTATTACAACTAAAGCCCAAAACTCAAAGGACCCAAAAAGAGAGCCGAGCCTCAACCCAGGTATGACTCTGGTCTCTACAACTCAACGCACGTCTAGGGTTTCGCAGGCACACGCAACATTGTCACTTGCTTGCTGCTTTTCTATTGGACTGGAAAATGCCGACTGTGAGCGTGGGGAGAGATCGTCTGTTTGCGGCTTTAGGCAGGAAGTATAGTAAGTTATCGTCTCTGTATGTGATCGCAGAAGTTGGATTATTCTTTTCAATTTGTGTTTGATTTTCGTTTATTTCTAGCTCAAGAAGAGTTTGAGGACCTCTGCTTCAGCTTCGGCATTGAGCTTGATGATGTGGTAACTTATTCACTTTCAACTGTTTGCTTTTTTTCCATCTTAATTCGAAGTGATGTTTTGTTTTGTTGGATTATGGCATAAAAGAATGTTTTTGATTGTGCTAGACCACTGAGAAGGCGATTATTAGGAAAGAGAAACATTTGGATGAAGAGGAAGCTGAGGGTGATGAGGAAATTATTTACAAAATTGAAGTGCCGGCTAACAGGTAGTTATTCTGCTTGCATATTAGGGGGGTTTAATTTCATTTTGGATTAACTCAATGCACTGTTGTTTACATTCCGTGAATAATCAAGTGGTTGATTCAATGTATGATATTCAGATAATTGGATTGGAGATTTTTCTCCTTTATTTTTTGTAAATTTTAAAGTTGGTAAATTTTAACAGGCACGATGGAGTGTTGGCATGATATGAGATGGGATAGTTGAGAATGTTGATAATCTCTTTTGACTATGCAGATATGATTTGCTTTGCCTTGAGGGTCTTGCTCAAGCTCTCTGCATTTTCAATAAGCAGGATAAGATGCCAACTTATAAACTTGCCAACATTAGCAAGGAATCAACCATTAAGATGCATGTAAAACCCGAGGTATGCTTTCTTTTTGGCAACTGAGTATGGTTGATTATTTTACTCTTATTCATGGCTTATGGGAAATCTGCTCCTTCCAATAGACAGCTTTGATCCGTCCTTATGTTGTTTGTGCTGTTCTGAGAGATATTACATTTGATGAAGCAAGTTACAACAGCTTTATTGACCTCCAAGATAAGCTTCATCAAAACATCTGCAGGTAGTATTCACAATTTGATGCATGATTATTCTACAATCTGGAGATTAGGGATGCTTTTCTATATTCTGTTTGCATCATCTTCTGTTTTAGGAGGAGAACGTTAGTTGCAATTGGGACACATGACTTGGACACCTTACAAGGCCCTTTTACTTATGAGGTTGATTTCTCTAATACCTTCTTTTGCTACATCCAAGATTTGTGTTTACCTTAAATTGGATCATCCTTATATTTTTCTTGAATGAATACAATAAAAAGGAAACTATCTTAAGATAGTTCTTGGAGCTTTGGATGCTTTAATGAAATTTTAACCTCATTGGATGAACAAATGGAAGATTTTTTATATGATATCTATGTGCATTGAGAATATTTTACTTCTTCACTCCATTTCTGATATGACCTTATATGATAGTAACAATTGTTTTACGAAGATAATTATTCAGCTTTTCGGCTAATCTGTTTCTCATAATTCCATCTTATATTGACTATGATTTTGCAGGTTGCATTTTTTCTTCTTTCCTAAGAGAATTTACTTCAAGTTTTTCTTCTTGTGCCTTCTGTGATTATGGTAATAGCTTATAGTGAACTAATATATTCCATTTTGAATATTAATGTTGTTATTTTCAGGCTTTGCCTCTTGGTGGAATTAAACTTTGTTCCACTGAAACAGGTATTGTATCTTATAAAGCATGACAGATGATTGCTTTACTGCTCATGATTTCTCACCTGCCTTTTTGTAATTCAGGAGAAAGCCTTTAGAGCTGATGAACTAATGGAATTTTACAAGGTTAGTGAACCTAAATCTTGATTTCTTATTTGTCTGTTGGTGGTGTATTTACACAAATTTATTAATGCTTGAATATCCAGCACTGTGTCTGCGTGTTGACTTTATACTTTTAAATGTCTTTTAGATCTTTATATCTGCCAAGTTTCTATATCTAGTTGAATATTGTTGTTCTAAATTGTTCACTAGATGCCAAAACGTGGGATTCTTGCCATGCCTCCTAACATTGTGTCTTTGGCAGTCTGATTTGAAGCTGAAGAAGTTTCTGCACATAATTGAGAATTCACCCGTGTTCCCAGTTTTCTATGACCAAAATAGGTATTAACACATTTTCTTGATATCAATCTGCATTTAGTATGATGGTAGGCTTTTATGCCAGCCAACTATTAATTTTGTCACATATTACACCCTTGCCTTCATTTAATCCCCTATTTCTGGAGTAATAGCTATATTAAAGTTTGCTATAAAAATATTAGACTTGCGGCATTGTATTTCATGGAGTTAATATGTTGAGTTTCCTCCATAGTCCATACTAATTATTAGTTGTATGCATCTATGGCTTGTTGGATTTCAATCGAATAGAGATGGTTGACTGTTCTAATAGTTGGTTAAAGCTCAGCACATTCTCCATCTGATGGCCATCTCTAGGTGGATTTGTTTTACCCTGCTTACCATAATGTGAGATTTGTTAAAATTACAAAATATATACATAGAAAACATGCAGGATATTCTTATTTAGGAAGGGATACAAAATTCAGAGTGAGCCAGTAGTTTGATATGTTATTATCTTTCTTGTTATCTATTTCATACTTATGCTGCACCTTTCACTGAAAACACAATTCGTAGACAGCAGTTTGATTTGTTATTATCTTTCTTTTCCATGTTTTCTGTATCCATTTGATGATTTGGGCATCGGTTGTATGACACTTTCTTCACCCTTTTAGATACAATGTCATTTATATGGTTGAAGAAGTTTTGTATTTTAAAAATATTTCAATTTTTTGTTCGCCAGAACTGTAATATCTCTACCCCCAATAATTAATGGTGCACATTCGGCCATCACTTTGAAGACAAAAAATGTTTTCATTGAATGTACAGCCACTGATCTGACAAAGGCAAAGATTGTATTGAATACAATGGTAAAGAATTGTGAACTTCTGGTTGCTTTATTTCAGCTTTCGGGTATCCCTTATCATGCTAATATATTGGGTTTGTTTCTTAGGTAACAACTTTTTCAGCATATTGTAAAAGTAAATTTGAGGTGGAACCTGTTGAAGTGATATATCCTGATGGGAAATCATATTTTTATCCTGATTTATCAGTCTATGACATGGAAGTTCCTCTATCATATATTACCGGTTTAGTTGGAGTCTCTTTAAAGACTGAAGAGGTATTGTTATTCAATGCCATTATTATATTGCTTATAATGAGAGTCTGTCCATATGGTGTTTAGCGTGATAATTGCTTGCTTTTGTCTTTCTCAATTGTCCAGCATGTTATTTGACATGGGCATTATTTCTCAAGATGATTATTTGGAAACAAACAGCTTTTGCTTATGCAAATTCGGTCTAGTGTGGACACAACAATTAGCAAGATTGAGTACCCATGATTTTCTGATAATGGACCCTTAGTGATTATAAAAAATTAGTTCAATACTTTTGACCATGAAAATTGAACACTTCAATCTCTTTTCTTTCACAAACTGTTCTAGGATGTCAAACTTTGTCTTGTACTTGCATCTGTATTTTTGTCAATAAAATAGTTTAACCTAATTCTACTGCGAAGATAAAGATTTAAGATTTTGGTGGAGTGAAAAGTTAGCTAGGCTTTCAAACGTAAGGTTTCTTGTCACACGGAGAAAAGAGCTGCTGGTGGGGTAGGGAGTTGAATGATATTATTGCAGATGGAGTGTTAGCATTAAACCATTAACTGAAGTACAATTTTTCTATGTTAAGAAAATGGCAAAGAAATAGTTGGAGAAATTGGAAAGCAAGTGGACTTCTACCTGTACCTAGTTCTTGAAAAAGACATGACATAGCTCCGATACTACTTTCTTTTCCTTTACCGTAGCTTGCCTTTCTCCTTGTAGAAATTGTAAAGGCAAGTAATTAACACTGTTTTCTTTGTCAAAATTTGTAATGGGAGTAATTATTATTTATTTGTCTATTTCTGCAGGTCACAAGTCTGTTGAATAGGATGCAATTGCGAGCTGAGCAATCTGTGTCAGGTGATGTAGAAAAAATTAATGTCTCCGTACCTCCAAATAGAAGTGATGTTCTTCATCCTTGTGATGTTATGGAGGTACAAACGTAACTATGAGCACAAATATGGTTCTCTGAATCAAGATCACTTGAGCTGCTTATGACATAAGATACAATTCCTGTAGGATGTTGCAATTGCTTTTGGGTATAATAATATTCCAAAGAGGAAGTTACCATCTTTGAAGCCATTGGCTTTGAATCAGCTTGAGGATCTCATTAGAGCAGAGGTATTGCCAAACAAACCATCTTCGTCTTCTCTCTCTCTCTCTCTTCTTGATTCTCTTGTATCATGGTCTTTTCCTAATGATTATGTGCTTGTGCTTCTATTCTCTAGATTGCAATGAATGGGTTTACAGAGGTTCTGACATGGATTTTGGGCTCTCATTGGGAAAATTTTTCCCTATTAAACAGAAATGATGACAAATCAACTGCAGTGATAGTTGGAAATCCCCGAACCTCAGATTTTGAGGTTTGTGTTAAGAGGCTTAATATTATTTGATTTAGGGCAAATACGAATAACTCTTGGTATAGTATGAACATCTTTTTGCTATTTATGCCACTCTTGATTCCACTTACATAGGTTGTCCGAACTAGCCTCATGCCTGGTGCTTTGAAGGTCATTGGACATAATAAAGACCATCCAAAGCCCATAAAGGTATTATCTCCAGAACATGTGGAGACATGCTGTTTTAGATAATTTCTTGTGTGCCCATATTGCTCTAGAATTTATATCACATATGAGGATTTGTATCTTGCTTATCATAGTTCAATCCGGTACTAGATTTTTGAAGTGGGTGACATAGTGCGCTTGGATGAGAGCAAAGATGTTGGTGCAACAAATCGTCGCTCACTTTCAGCTTTGTATTGTGGCTCTAACTCTGGATTTGAGGTACAAATTTGATTTGTTACTCAATGATTGATTTGTTCTTTTTGTTTTTCATTTGTGGTATTTCTTTTGGAGTATGCCTGCTTGAGTGTGATATTGTTTGATAAACTCCTTATTTGGTTTTCTTATGACAAGGCTTATGACAAATTTGGCAAACCATTGGGGGATGTAAATGTGTGGCTTAGAGTTGCATATAATTTTACCGCTACATATGATGCAATTATAATGAGTTTTAACTAGCATGAATTCCAATTCAAAGGATATATCCTAGGAAAGGCATTTTACAGCATTTATATAGGAAAATTTGGTAGCCAATTACATTGTAGAAGAGTTCTTTTCTGTGATTCTTTTCTGTTTTTTGAAACCATTGTTGCATATCCAGGATAATGAAGCCTCTGGAATAAAAATATGAATTGCATTTAGGTTAAAATACCGATGTTATTGATAGTGGTAGATGTTGCATATAAGTTGGTGGATTTTTAAGGTTTGATCGCTAAATTAATGGAAGTTCTCTCCATCCATACATTGCTGATGTAGCAAGTGTATATCAACTGCTGGCAACTTGCGTCTTCACTTCTATTTTTACAATATTCATAGTTCACTTGTTCTTTATTATGGAGATCATTGTTGTTCCATTATGTTGTCAAGTGGGGACTTGATATTAAAGGTACTGAGCTGACATGATACGTTTGAACGTCTTGGTTGCAGCTTATCCATTCCCTGCTGGACAGAGTTATGGAAGTGATGGGAGCTCCTTTTGTACCAGTTGGTGACAGCACAGGGTACTACATAGAGCGGTCAGATGTAAGAATATCTTTTCTATATGTTGTTTCTTCAAGTTTCTCAGAGACATTAGTTGTGTTGCACTGAGATACTTTAACAATTACTATAGGCGCCTGAGTTTCTTTCGGGTAGACAAGCCAGGATCATTTACAAAGGGAAGCATATTGGCAATTTTGGTATTGTGCACCCTCAGGTACTAATTACTCCAGTAATCTCAGCATTGCGGTTTTGCACTTTAGGCTTTTCTTTGTTGTGCTTCACATTTATTTGTTTTCTGTCAATATTTTGTAGTAGAAAGCTATTACTTGACTCATGGATTTCCTATGTCTCCCCCCATTTGGTTTACTGGTTGTAGCATTCTTAATGTCATTTATCTTTTGGTCTTTAATGTGGTTTTCAGGTGTTGAACAATTTTGACATTCCTGATCCTTGCTCCTTCATGGAACTTGACATAGAGTTTTTCCTCTAGAGTGCCAACAAATGTCAGTTATAATAACTTCATTTTATTACAAGGTGTACTTTTTCGCAGTTGGTATACCATTTGTTTGTTCAGAATTAAGAAGCAATTAAAAGCTCGAGGTTGAGGACCAGAATGAGAATTAAGCAAGGAGTTCTTTGCCAGTAACCAACAGGCAATACGTTAGGTAGAAGAAACATCTTTGTTATTCCATCATCCAAAAATTTTGCACTTCAACCCTTAATACATTGGTTTACCGATCCCATCTTGATTTATTAATCCTAAATAAAAGTTATCAATATACCTCAAATTAATCGTCAAGATTAATCATATGTTTTAACGAATTGGATAAAATATCATATCGTTACAACACCAATGGCACAACGTTTCTTGTGCCTTGTTGGCTTGATGTTGGTATAATATTTGCCTTGGTCAGCAAACAAAGGTGCATAGAGCAGAAATGGATCCTCCTTTACAGCGACTAAAGATACGACTAGTAATTAATAATTGTAACCCAATGCCAACTGAAGTTACGTCCCAGAAAAAACATAGTAAAAAAATCGCTTGAATTCTGAAGTTGACATTGATCATCTTAGAATCGTTCAGACAAACAACTAGTTTGTATTTATAGAACTCATAGCAGCATTCAACTCTAACCTTGCGTCTACAGACAATAGAGCATAATCATTGTATTGTTAAACTGGAAATCACATAATATTTTCCACCTTGCTACTTTGATTATCCTCAAAGAAGTAAATTTGGAAATACTTGTGAAACACCAATTAAAAACCAGGGATTTCACCTGGCAAAGGAGCCAACTCGTTCTTATTAAACCTCTCTTCATCGTAAAATGCTGCACGAACGATATTGCCGCCAAAGTACCGACCGTCAAGATCTACTAACGCCTTGGTGGTTTCCTCGGATCGCTTGAACTGTATAAATATTCTGACAGCCTCTTCACGAGGGAAGTTTGGCTCGGTGATCTCAAATATTAGAACTCGAGTGACTGTCCCGTATTTTGCACACTCAGAACCAACCTCATCTTCCAACTCATCGTCAACCTCTCCAGGACCCACCTTTCAGAAGAAAGCAAAATTTTTAATCGTAAGCAAAATTTTTAATCGTCCTCACTTTTACAATAAAACACCACAACCAGCTATCACTTTAGCATGGAAACAATACAAAGTAACCTGATCTCATGAACAGCACAACCAAAAAGGTAACTGAATAACAACTAACGTAGGGAGAAAACGTGAAATATAAAGCACTTTGTCAATAATTGACAATAAACATTAGAACAGATGTCCTCTATAATTAATAACTGAACACCAAGTACAGCAAAAAAAAAAATAGACAATAATGCACGAACTTTTCTCCTAAATTTCACCTTTGTTGAAGAAGAGAGACGAAAACATATGCAATTATCTCAGAAATTGAACATCTTGAATTACATTTCAAAGGTTTAACTGCCCCATTATTTTCTGCTTCTCCCTTCCATATTCCATTCTGCCATTCCTCATTTTCAAAGAGAATTAACAAAAAGATCTAGGAAAATGCAGCCAACAAATAGCTTCCACAAAGCCACCCTACTTCTCTAGTGAATACAAAAGAAAAGCTATCTCCACCTATCATCCAACTCTTGTGAACTCTATTCTAGTATTGGCAATGGACCGGGTCAAAGGCTGCCCTAGCCCGGCCAAAAGCACAATCAGGCCTGACTCATGTCACCATAGCTTGAGCCTGCCAAATCTCGAACCACGCCAGCTCCCAACTAACTTGACCCAGCCCATCAAGCTTCAACACCTTTGATCGATGCTCATCATCATCAACCCCTGCTTTGATGTCTCAATTGCTAAAGACCCAGAATCATCTCCCAAAACACAACTCCTCTAGCTACTCCACATAATCTTTCAATAGTGAGCACAACAAATCAGGGAGGCACCTGACTGAAAAATACCAATGAGACCATTGGAAACTGGGGTTTAAGCCAATTGCCTTTGATACTATGCCAAGGCAAGTAGTAATAACTTCACTACAGGATGCACCTTCGCCCTGGTAATCATTTGCAATTTCTCTAGCACTAAATGCCACTTAGAGTTAGAAACAATAGAGACTACTAAGGAGGAGCAAGTTTCTGCTATAGATAAAGCAGAAACAAGCTAAATGAATGGTGGAATTCTAAGCAATGGTTGGATGGTCTATTTCTAGAATTGTATGAAAACCAAACAAGCAGCAGAGAGAAAATAAGAGTACCTTGGCAGAGAGAAGCAAGAAAGATTTTAAAAAATGGCTGCAGCAGAGGGAAGAGAAGAAGCGTGAACCCTAGCTAACTAAATATATAAGTTGAGCTTCTGGCTGAGTTCAAGCTTAATCCGAAGCTCAAAAATTAAAAAGAAAAGCTCGAACCCAACCTGGCTCTTACTTTATTTGTCTTTTAATGGTTTTCTCAATCGCTTTCAGTTGTATGGAAGGCCAAGGAATGGAAAGGAGAACCACATTACAAAATTCTAGCCACCAGAATCAGAGCATAAGGGTTCTCCCCTTCAATGCCTATGCTTACAACTTCCTTATGTTTCAGATACTAATTGAAAATCAATGAATTTCAACATCACTGAAGCGTTGGAACTTAATGTGCTATCTGAAAACCCCAATAAACTTCTCAAGACTAAAGCAGAAGAAAAAAAATGCATTCATCTTAGCAACTGGTAAGTTCCCCAAGGCTAAAGACATTCCCAAAGTACATAATGCATAAGGTATGAAAAGAATGGCATTTAGAATTCTAAGGCCTGCACTCAAATTCAAGTTAATGGTTAATGGGCAATGCAAGAGACTGATATGATGACAACCAATTACACACTCAAGTACTTCTACATTAAGACAATTACACAGCACATTAGAAACAATGCACATTCCAACATTCGATCTGCTTAACTACATGTCCCACTACCTCGTCACCTCTACAAAAGTCCCGCCCCATAACTATTGGTCATCACAGAAGCAGCTCAATCCAACATATTGCCAACAGAGGATTGGACGCAGATGCAAAGATCGAAATGTCTAGCACAAGGGCGTATTAAAGTAGTTTCCACCCTCTTTTTTAATGTCCATAACCAATAACACTGAAACTACCACGCAAATTAAAAGAAAGTAACAACCAAATGTATAGTAACCAGCATCAACAACCAATAAGAGATCATTTTTCCAACCAAACCTGCAAAGCTAACACATACCATGTTCCTGAGCAGCAAAACCCTAGTAGGAGGTCCACTAAACGTTACGCTCTGCACTTTCTTCTCCTTCTCCGGCTTAGTCTCACTTGCATTCACAATAACACCAGCTCTCCGGTCAGTCCTCTTCGCCATCAATGGTGTCGTAATGCCCTGTTCCTGCTTCCCGAGACCTTGACCCTCTTTCCAACCCATCTTAGCCATCATCCTCTGTGCAGCGGTCATTTGGCCCCCTGCACCAACCCCTAACCCTACAGTCTCCGATTTCCCAATACTAAACCCACCATCTCCACCATTACCCGGAGGCGACGGCGATCTTGGAACAGCACCGCCACTCATCGCCGCTCGCCGCTTCCAAGCCTCCTCGCCTGATATATTTCTATCCTTCTCTCTCTCCCTCTCTCTCTCCTCCCTCTCCCTCGTCTCTCTCTCCTCCTCCTCCTGCCTCCTTCTCTCTATCTCTCTCATCCTTTCTGCCTCCACAGCCTTTCTCTTCTTCTCTCTTCGATATTCTTCGTAATCGTTCGGTCTCGCCGGATCGTACTCCTCGACTACGACGGAGTTAACTCCGACGAGGGCTGGTTGCGACGGACGGTCAGGAATCATTGATGGGATTGGCTCCGATTGCTGTAGCACAGGTGGAGTTAGGGTTTTGGATGCGGAGTTTACCGGTTTGGGCTTGTTATGGGATTTGAGAATCGTTTGCAGAGGCGGCATGGATACGGAGGGTTTACGGAGAGTGGGCGGAGCCATTAGGGTGCTGCTAGACCAGGCGTTGGCGGCACTTGGCTTCTCCTCCTCCGCCGTGGACGGTGGTGGGAGGTCTCCGTACAGCCCACCCAACATCTTGCGACGCTTTCTTGCTTCTTCGAGAAACTTAGAACCGAGGATCAAGTTGGATCTCTGAGCCTGAGTTTTCTGGGTACATTTAATGAAACGCACCGCTTTATGCCACCAAACTCAGGGGTTACTGTCCTGTAAATAAATATGTTACATGTCCAGTTAAATAATTAGGTTAAAAATATAACCCTCCTTTTGGTTTTACCTAACTAAAATTTATTTATTTTTAAATTATATAAAAAGAAGGAGAGCCTTATCGGTTGCTTTTTGTGATCGAAAAGTCATAAGTTTAAATTATTAAAAAAAAACTTTTATAAAAAATACAAAAATTATGTACGTTGATGACCCTTCTCAGAATCTCGCAAGATAAGGAGTTTTGTGCACCGAGTACATTAACTTTATAAAAATATAAAAAAAGAGTATTTTATTTATATTTCTATTGAGTTATTTTTAAAAAAAACTTTTTTATTATATGAGACTAACAAATTAAATTTGAGTTAACTTTTTACTTATGATATAATTATAGTGGAGTAATTATATTAATATTGTAACATATATAATTGTCAAGTTGTAAATTCTACTAAATAATTTGATAAAACTTATCAAAAAGTCTTTTTTAAAATTTAAATAGTATGATATAAGCTTTACATGATACATATTTGTCTAAAATTTAGAATAATAATAAAAAAAGTGTCTCTATAAATAAATAAAAATATAAATTAAGTCTACATATTTTGTCCTTTACTATTATCTTGATGATTAACCAACATACATCAAACTTTCCTCGTGAAAAAAGTTACCATATCAAAACAATTATTATCTGTATAAATCTTCATACCTCAAGAAACTTAGGATATGAAATGTTTCTAATTGAATAGTATCTAGCATCAATATGCTTCGACGTACCATACAATGTGAAATTCTTAACAAATTGCAATGCATTCTAAATATTACAATGTAACACATACCCTTATTGTATAAAGCAAAACTCCCTTACAAACCTCTTCATGCAAAACATTTATTTACAAGCTTTAACAATAGCAATAAGCATTACTTTTGTAGTTGACAAAATAATGCATTTCCTTAACTTAGATTGTTAAGATACAACTTCCTTTGTAAAGATAATCATATGGTTTAAATTAGACTTTTTTTTATATCAATATCTCTTATCTTGTCTAAATTTGTGTATGCAAAATGAATAGGTTTCCTTATTCCAAAACACAACCTTAAATTACAAGAAGATATATCAAAATCTACTTCAAGCATTCCAAAATTATCTCTTCCTATGTTAGGAAAAAATGATTAATAATATCAATAGCATGAGTAAGATCGTGTCTTGTACAACCCATTGTATGCATCAAATTACTAATTGTTAAAGCTTAAAGAACTTTTTCATATCTTACTTTTTCTTATTAGAAGGACAATAAGTTTTGCTCGATTTAAGTGCATGGTAAGAGGTTTACTCACTAACTTAGCTTTGTCTATATTGAACCTTTAAAGGAACTTTTCGATGTACTTATCCTA
Source organism: Erythroxylum anguifugum (assembly GCA_027478595.1). NCBI lineage: Eukaryota > Viridiplantae > Streptophyta > Magnoliopsida > Malpighiales > Erythroxylaceae > Erythroxylum > Erythroxylum anguifugum. The sequence continues at coordinate 55,179,356 of JANIPN010000003.1, forward strand.
TGATTGTTGCAACTTCTTGACCATCCTATCAAAAGTTATCTTTATGCTAATAATTTGCTTCGTTAGCCTTGAGTTTTTTAGAGCAAAAGACTCACTCAAATCCTGCCTTAACTTTTTAATTTTAGAAGCATTTGACTAATAATAAATATGACATCAACATAAAACAACAAATAATAAAGTTATTATTATAAAGTTTCTACATAAAAAGATAATGGTCATATGAAGTCTTCTTGAACCTTTGTTTTCTCATAATATAATCAAACTTCATGTACCACTTTTTTATACCTGTTTCAAACTGTACAAGCTCTTCCTCAATGTACAATATAATCCTCTTTGTCTTTGACTTTGAAACCTTTTGTTACTCCATATAAATCTAATCGTCTAAATCACCATAAAGACAAGCAATCTTCATATTCATATACTCAATCTCTATATCAAGTCATGTTATAAAACTCATTTCAACTTGGATGGACAACATCTTCATAACTGGAGAAAAGAGTTCATCAAAATTAGCTTCCTTCTTTTGACTAAATCCCTTGAAAACTAATTTATCTTTGTACCGTGAAATTTAAGAACCATCATTATATTTCCCTCTAAAAACTCATTGATTCTTTAAAGCTCTTTGATCATTAAATGTCTTAACAAAATCAAAAGTGAGAATGTCATGTAAGGATTCCATCTCATCCTTCATATCTTCAAATCATTTCTCCTTCCACTCATTATCCTTGGTTTTCTTAAAGATGTCAAGTTCTCCCCTATTAGTGATAGGTACATACTCTTTAGTAGGGTAACATAAAGAGGAATTTGTCTTTTTAGATCTCCTAAGAGAAGCTTAGGTTGCCCTTAAAATTGTTGCCTCTACATTTATTGGTTGTTGACCAACTATTATATCATTAATACTAGGGAATCCAAAGTTTGCATTTGATTGCATTGCTTAGTTTTAACATCTATCTTTGAACTTTTTTACATCTAAAAACCCTTAAGTGATAAAAGGAAACGTCTTTTCCACGCTAGAGTTTATCAAGGACATTACCATTGAAAGCAACAATGAGAGACAAATTGATAACAAGAGCAATAATAAAAAGTGTTTTGTCTAAATGGAAGTTGGCTACTTTGTTTGTGTAAGCAAGCATCTAACTCTCCTTAATAAAGTTATATTTATCCTCTCTAACAAACCATTCAACTAGAAAATCTTAGGAGGTGTTTTCTAATGTATAATACTTGACTCTCTACAATTGCTACCCAAGGGTCCATAATATTAACCATAGTTGTTATTATGAATATATTTCAATTTCTTATATGTTTGTATTTCAACTAATGCTTAAAATTCTTTGAACTTCTCAAAAAACAAGATCTTTGGTCTTAAAAGCATAAACCCAAAATTTTCTACAATGATCATTAATCAAAATGATAAATTAAGTGGACCACCATGTGATTTTGCCTTTAAAAGACCACAAATATCAAATTGTGCAAACTCTAATAAATCTAACTTTCTAAAAGGAGGATGACTCTGAAAAGCAACTCTTCTTTACTTCCTAACCAAGTAATGAACACACTTATCCTATCTACCTTTTTTAATCAAAGAAAGAGAAGCTTTCTTGATCAAACAATCAATCCCCTTCACACTTATAAGACTCAATCTCTTATGTCAAAATATTTTTAAAAAATCACTCCCTATTATATTCATTGAGCTGTCATAAATAGAAACTTGCATCATACAAGTTAAAAGACTTGTTATCTTAAACCATAACTAGTGAACCTTTAGTAAGTTCCACTATCCATCATTGACAATATCGCAATAAACTTTATCATCATCAAGCTTTTCGACAGAGATCAAATGCCAAGTGCACACTTGATATGTAGCGCCCCCTCATCGTAGGGTACACAACGGGAAACCCGAAGGTCGCTCCGACGTGTATCTCACGATAAGGTGCACCACCAGAACATTTCTACTAATAATTCTAATGGCATTGCA
>JANIPN010000003.1:55181430-55196906 GCA_027478595.1 Erythroxylum anguifugum
CCAGTAGCATGCTCAGTCAGTGAATGCAATGAAATCTATCAGTCTGACCCAATATTACCATAATACCCCTTTGCTACTAGTAACGGGATGTTACATGATATGTTTAAGAAATAACATTGAACCATTGTTAATCTTCAAGCAAATTGTTCTCATGTAAATCTGTTAACTCAAGGTTTATTATTAATGATTTTGATAACAACTATATAATATTTCAAAATTTAAATTGGATTTATTTCATTGTATAGGTAACAATATAATTCTTAAAAGGAAATGATATCATAGGATAAATCCTTCCTTTCTTACATGAACCTTCTTAATGAACTTATCTTATTAGAAATGATTCCACAATATCCGGAAGGATCTTGCTAGTCACATATTTTGTCAAAACTTTTCTCTTAATGTTTGAATATTAGAAGATTCCAGTAGAGATGATATTGAAGATTCATTAGATACAATGTCAACTCAGAATAGAAATGAAGTAACAACTAGTTAAAGAAAATGTCTACTTAAGAAAGAGTCTTTGTATCTGCGAAGAAGTCAAATTTTCGAAATACTTCAGTAGCATCAATATTCTTAAAAGTCATATCGATATCAAACACCTTGTGTCTTAGAAAGTAAAAACACTCTATTTGTGAGAGATTGTTATTCCTTTAAAGCTTACATTGAGCAAACCTTATATTCATTTTTGTTGAGAGCTTGTAGAGGCTTGTTAAACTCTACGAGTGTGAAAATTTGAAGAACCTTAAAAAATATGTATTTGTGAGCTTGGAGAGGCTCAACAAAATTTACTACTTGGAGTTTTTATAGTGAAATACTCAAGTTAGATAATTGGGGACTGAACGTAGGCTTATAAATTGGCTGTGTTGTTCTTTCTCTCTTCTTAACTTTAAATTTTCACATTATAATGATTGTATTTTCAATTTGCAAGAGGCTCCTTCAGTTTTATAATAGGCTCCTTTTGTTTTAATATCGCAAAAGGTTCCTTACACTTTTTAAACGATTGACAGGCTCCTTTCATTTTGAATGTTAACATGCTCTTTTCGTTTTTTAAGCGATTAGCAGGCTCCTTTCGTTTTTTAAACAATTAAGAGGCTCCTTTCGTTTTAAATATTAACAAGATCTTTTCAAAAGTTAATAGACTCTTTTTATCTATAAACTCATTTTGTTTAGCAAACTCTTATCGAATTGATAGTACCTTGTAATTTTTTTACACATAATTCATCCCCTTTTTACATGTGTTTGCTTTATCATTTGGTATCAGAGTGAGGTTTCACATTTATTGTTTTGTTTTCTTCTTTTTTCCTTATTGTCACTGATGTTTTCATATTGTATTGAATAAATATGGATTGAGTAGTGAATTAATAATTTAGTTAAGTCATTGCCATACCTTATTAAATAAATATAGAGAAAAACCTAATGAAAATGAACTAAAAAGATTTTAACTGGAAATTCAAGTCAAAGTGTAAAATACGGAAGGTGTTAGCCACCTTACTTACTTACCTAAGTTATTACTTGGCTAAAAAAAGATTTTGTAAATTTGGAGATTTTTGAAAAGAAAATAAGCTTGGGTGTGAAGTGAATAAAATCAGGTTGAATAAAGAAAATAAAACATGTATTTAAATGCATAGGAGCTTATGATTTTATCTAGGGCTTAAAAAAACTGAAACTTTTGAAAGGATTTGATGAATTGTATTATTTAAAAGGGACATGATGAACTTGACTATTTAAAAAGGATTTAATGAATTTGACAATTTAAAAATACAAAATAATTGAAATTGGTATTAATTAGTCAAAATATTTTTGATAATTATTTGATAAAAAGATAAATAGAGTCAAATGTTTATTGTTTAAAAGGATACCCTAGACTCTAGAAGGTTTGGTAAAATTAGGTTAACTTAATGGACCGGAGAGTTTAGACTAAAACTAAAAGATATAAATTTCCTTTATTAGGGTTGATTTTAAGTATACTTGTCTTTAATCAAGCCCGTTATCCAATTAATTTTGAAAAGTATCTCTTAGGTTGTAACTTTTTTAAATGACTTATTTTTGTGAACAAACATTCCAAAGAACATGATTTAAATAAACTAAGTCTAAATAAAATTTTATAAAGATCTTAAAACAATAGATATATATAGATAAACAAATGGAAAAACTTTTGCACTTATTAATAAACTTTGTGGAGCTTCCAATTCAAATTAGGTCATTGTTAAATTGAGCTCAAATGGTTTAAGCTGTTGATTATCTTGAAAGCCCTCTCTTTGTAAAAGAAATGAGTCCAATAATTATCTTATAAGCCAAAAGTCATGTAACTTTAACAAATTGGCTATTTAAAAAGAAATTGAATACATCCACATATGAGCGTATTTAAAATAAATTTGATGGGATGAAATTACATTAAAAAGGTATTAAAAGGTTATATAAAATTAAGTATCAACCTTGGGTTCAATCCTTTAGCATTTAAATCCCTTTTACATAACAAATAATCAAGCTCATCTCATTCCTTCCTCAAATAATCAGGCTTCTTTCTTTCAATTTTGAGGTCCAATTTACTTTCTAGGTAAAATAAACTCCTAAGCCTTTATTTACATACTTTAAATTTCTTTCCAAAATTTAGGCAACACTTTAGATTATTTACTTTATGCCCTAGTTAAAATTGCAAGCTCACAAGTGCACAACCATAGGTTTTATTTTTACTTGTCAACATGCTATTAAAAGTTGCAGATGGTGATTTTAAATCCTCTAATTTTTAAACTTTTGCAAATCTAGATAATCATTTCAACAAGTAAAGTAAGGTACCTAAAACTTTTTTTATTTTATAATTTAATCAAAAAATTAATTTTTTATTAGGAATTTTAATTCTTTCCTTTTCTCTTTTCTTATATTTTTCTTTGTAATTCCTTAATAAGGTAGGTTGAGGATTTTATTGAGTTTATATTTTTATATTTATGGGATTTAAAAATGGTTAATGACAATAAAGATATTCTTTTAGAGTATATGTTGTCACTACTAATCGGCAACTAATACTCCTCTTTTTTTCATGGCAGATGCGGGTAAATTTTGAATTTTATTATAGTAGGGTGTTAACAAATTAGGACTAAAATATATTGGAAGCAAAATAAAAGAAAAAATTATATGGGGCTAATGAACTAAGCGAAAGGTGTTAAAGGATAAATGTCACCGATTACAACAATATTTTATAAATTTTCTATTGAGTTGATGAGTTTATTGGGAGAGTTGATCTTGTAACATGATAAAGACATTGGTAAGGCTCACCTATATGGAAGACTTAAACAACCATAGTGTAGAAGTCTATTATAAAGGTAGATATAAAGATCATGCAATAGATTGTGAAGAACCTAAATTTAATGTTGGTAATGATGCTATAACTAATAATCATCAAATTATGGATGCCAAAAATTTGGTTATCAATAAAGAATGGTTATTTCAAGTTTAAGTGGAATAAGATAAGGAATATTCCTTTTTTATGGTCCTTATGGAGATGAGTTAATCTCAAATGAATCATCTGAATATGAGTTTTAGGTAATATATGATGAAGAATACATTAATGTGAGAGCTAACAATAAGAAATATAGGAAGTATATTTCTAGTGGGTTTCAATGTGCGATATTTTTAATGGATTTAGAAGTAGTAAAAAAGATTATAATGATGATTCAATTTATAGTGGTTCGAAAAATTCTCAAAGAAAAAAAACTCGTATAGATTTTGTAGTGATTACGAGGATGATAATATTTAACCATGGCTTATTAGTAAGGATTAGACTTAGCAATGGGTTGGGTTAGGACGAGCCTCCTGAATCCCTTATAGATGGCTCATCCTTAGCTTGAGGTCTAGTCGACCCTAACTCAGACTACCCGACTTGAGCCTGAGCATGGTCATGCTTTGATTGGCTTGAAACCATTCAAAACTCAATCTGCTTAATTCCTAACCCGATTCAACTCGACCCATTAAAGTTTTAATTGATGCTTATCATCATTGACCCTTATCCTTCGCCAATATATATCAACAACCATTTTTGGACAAAATTAAAAAACCCTCAATTCTAATTGGCAAGCATCAACAGGCGATAGTGATGGAAACAATAAATTGGAGAAGACAGAAATGGAAATTTGAAAAGATAGAGATGGAAATTTTTGTTGTTAAATGATTGTTCCCAACCTAATAAGAACCCGTTTATGAGATGAAATGAGAGAAGTTGGAGGATCTTTATTTTGTTATGATGTGATTAAAGAGCATTATAAGCCACTCATCTTCTTGTAATGCCCTAACATCTAATATTTGTTGAACAAAGACAAGAAAAACATTTGAGAGAAGAAGGGAATAAGAATGACTAAAGGAGTTGAGCTAGGCTAACATTGATTAATATATAAGTTGGGCTTTAAGTAGGAAGAGTTGTGAAGCCTAAACCAAAGCTCAAATCAAATGAAAATTAAAAAAAGTTTGAGTTTGGTTTAAATATCAATCAACTCATGTTAAACCTAATCAAGCTTAAGCCTTGCTTCCATTCCTAATGAGGATTCATGGTGTGACAAATCTTGAAAACGTAAATACTCAAAGAAAGTGGAGAATGAAGGCAAGGGCCAGAAGATCAACTCTAAAACAATGTAATATAATGTTTTTGTGAATATAGTACCTTACACGCATCATCCCTTAATTCTAATTGAGTTTATCTTGTATTCAATCTTGTCTCTTTGTAATAGTTGTAATTTGTAAACAACATATAGATTGTGAATGATGTTCATTAGTATATAATATATAGATTATGATAACAAATATAGCGATGTCGTATTATTGACTAGAAACTAAAAGAAAAAAGAAAAACTTGCTTCCAAGCTTATATGTTGATTGAAAATTTACATTTGCAGCTATGTAACATTTTCATTATTAGAATAATAGCTCCATGTGTCATATATGTCAGCTTCATATAACATTTATATTTTAATCTCAATTAAGAGTTTATCAACAGGGTTTTTTTTAATGTCAATTTGAAATTCCTATTTACAGCACTTAAATTTCTATAAAAATATATAAGTTCTAATCAGGATTCCTTTAAGGAAAAGCGGTGTCCTTTATTTAAAATAATAGTGCAATAAAATAAATTCTAAAATTTTATTACTTAAAGAGGTATTTGAAGATTATCATTGCAAGGATGCATACCTTAGATGTTATGTGAATAAATATACCTCGATGATATTTAGAGTTTTTCACGAAGAGTTATATAAACTCTTTGTTGTCTAAATAAAATCAATTTCTAGCAATGGCGACGTCTATATGTTCTAAGGTCAGTCAAATAGATTAGTAAAGAGCACATTAGTTGTGTGGAGCTCAATTATGGTAATGATTACATTTTAACATACAATTGCAAAAAATTGCTTAATACAAAAATTATAATTCCTTAATTGCATCATTGGACAATATATGTTCAAAGTTCAATATGGTCAAATTTATTAACATCTAAAATAATGTCTGCACTAGTAAACAAATTCCATCAAATGCTAAAGTTATGTAGTCATATAAGACCTACAAATCAAATTAAAAAAAACATACAAATTCATGTAATATATAAGTTGTGTAATGACTAAGTACATTAACTCATCTCTTGAGAGCAATAAACAATTTTGTGGACAAAATTTTATAACAATGCACCAAAGATATCTAACAAAACTTGGTATAATAAAAAATATTTAAGTCATTCACTCATACTACAAGGCATGTACTAATTGTATATTTCCCCAATCATTTGCTATCACAATAAATTGTACTATATTAAAGTTCAAGACTAAATTTGAAATGCTCACTTTTTTATCAGTATATTGGAAATAATGTTGACCAATATTGGGGTTAACTTTTGATATGTGTATATCATCTTTTCATTATAATATGATAAGTCAATGTTAGAAATTTATCACAAAAACAAACCATTCAATTTAACCATATATATATCTAATGCACTTAATATACCATAAAAATCACATAAACAATAATGAAATTTTGTTTTACTTATATAATTAATGCTTTCTCTTATTAGAATAAGCATATGCCCTTTCAACCTTTGCTAAATTCATGAAACTATTCTGAATAGTATCCTTGTGATAATTCACCACAACTTTACACTCTTCTTATATAAAGTATATACTAAGTGCATAACCAACAAACGCTACATACTATTTATTTTTATGGATATTTTTATTTTATATTTTACCTTACACAACATAAATACAATTTAGAATTTTTCTAGAGAAGATCCACTAAAATCCATGTCATCCTTTATATGTTACCCAATACATCAACATGTGCATATATTGTGTTCCTTGTTACTTTCTCCAAAACAAAAAAAAAAGTGTTCCTATACTAATAATTAAAAAAATTGCTATGGTGCACTTTTACTTTTCATTGTTCATTCTTTTGTCTAACTTTTGACAATTTATTCTTAGGATCAATATCCTTATTTTAGATTTCTCCAACGTCTCTCAAAGATGTTTCTTATAATTTATTGTTTAGTTATTTTAAACTTGGGTTTATGTATGTCAATTGACCATTATTTAATAACTCCATGATATTTTCCTCTTCCCTTTCAAAAAGTCCAAGTATTTATCTAAGTAGAAACAACATAGACATCTCATGTATACAAGTTTTAAATAAAGATATGTGACATAATTTTTATCTAAATGTTGAGAATGTCCTCATCAACTTGGTTAACCTCGTCATCACTTTTAAAATGTTCTCTTATAGTAATTGCTATAATATTTTATTTAGTATAATCAATATATTATGATATAGTGAGTGTATAAAATTTTTTAGCCTAATACATTATGGCACCTAATGAGTGTAAATGCTCAGAAAATAAAAGTCTAAAAACTCACTTAAAATCTTCTTTTATCAACTCATATTCCTTTCTAGAATCAAGAAAAGTGACATGAAGGAAATCTCTAAACAACTATAAATAATTTTAAAATGAATTTTATTTGAAGAAATCTCCCTTTAATTCTTAAACTTAAAAAAATAGCATCATTTTTATTTTTACTTTTACTCATTACATGTTTATGTTAACTTAGTATTAAGACTGCATGAGATATGTCTTGAATTCTATTGAAATATAATTTCTATGACCTTAAGCTTCCACTAAAATAAAGTTTTAGTATCATTAGGCAGCTATGAAAATAGAGTTTTAGTGACCTTAAACTTATGAAAATAGAATATCAATAAACTTAGGATTTTATAGCAATAAAGTTTCACTGTAATTAGACATCTTATAAGTAAACTTAGTTTATAAATAGTTTGATAAGAATTTGTAAGTAAAGACCTTAAAAGACCTTAGTGAGAACTTTTAAGAGAGGTTATGTAATGTTATTGTCATATATCGAAGAGTTGGCACTAGGCTAGCTGAAAATCAAAGTTTATTTGAAACTTAGTCTAAAATTATTCTTATTATATCGTATTTCTCACAATAATTAAAAAAAATGTTGTCTCCTTGTTTGTAGACATAGGTCACACAAGATTGGTTGAACCATGTGAATTCTTGTGTTCTTTACTTCTTTATTTTCTCATATATTACTTCTGGTTTATATAACAATTAGCATCAAAGCCTATGTTGTCTTTGCAAATATAGGGTTTATTGTTAGAATATCTTTTCATAATTTTGATATTGAGAAATTTAGTGGATTGCATGATTTCACTTTATGGAAGGTGAAGATGAGAGCAATTCTTATTTAATAAGAATATGCAACAACGTTTGAAGGATAGGAAAAATTGTTAGAGAATTTGGAAGCATTTGATAAAGAAGAGATTTTGTCAAGAGCACACAACATAATATTGTTGAGCTTGGGAGACGAGATTCAAGAGAGTTTTGATGAAAAGGATGAAAGAGACAATGATGTTTCAACGATGAGTAATTCTAATTTTACAAATCATTGGGTGATAGATATTGTTGCAATTTATCATGTAACTTTTAATAAAGACTAGTTCTATTCTTTTAAAGAATTGAATGATATTGTGAGATTGAATGATGATGGAGAGCATGCTATCAAAGGCAATGGTTTGGTATAGGACAAGATGCATGGTGGAATTGTTAGAACATTAGATGTCTGGCATGTTTATGAGCATTGAAAGAATCCTATTTCTATAGGTACTCTTAATAAACAAAGGTATAACTGTTATGGTGGTTATGGACAACTTAACGTTGTAAAAGGTGCATCGACTATAATGAAAGAAAAAGTACAACATGGCATCTATGTCTCGATGGGAAATACAGTAATGAGATCAATGGATCAATCTTCAAGGAAGAAAGATAGTACTATAGTATAGCACATGCGAGTGTGTCATTTTAGTGCAATAGATGATGGAAACTTCACAAGAGGAGCTTATTGAAAGATGAAAAGTATGAGAAGATAGACTTTTATAAGTTTTGTGCACTTGGTAAAATGTCTAGGGTTACCTTTAAGGATATAATGTTTATAGAGCAACATATGTTGAGACAAATATATGAAAAGGTCATATCAAGGTGAATAGCAAGCAGTACTGGTTCAAAGATGGTATTAGAACAATATGGAACCAATGTTAAGGTGCTGAAATTCTAATTCCAGGGATATATCAAAGTCAAAAAGAAAGCATTAATATGGTATAATTAGGTATAGAGAGAGAAGAATCGTTTGGCAGCCAAGGAGATATGGTTGGGCAGACAAAATAGAGTTTCAATGTTACTATGCATATATGAAAAAAAAGTTTCAATAACCTTAAACTTCTATAGAAATAGAATATCAATGACTTTAGGATTTTACAATAATAAAGTTTTATTACAATTAGACTTCTTACAGGTAACTCTAATCTATAAATAGTTTGATAAGGCTTTTGTAAGTAGTGTCGTTATGGTGTCTTATTGTGTCTAATAAATTTCAGTCATTTATTTATGTGGGGCTTGCATGGAACCCGCGTGGGTCTCACAAAATAAATGGCTGAGATTCTATGAGATAGAATAAGACAAAATAAAACTAAACAGAAAATCTGGTTTCCGTTAGAAGACTTTGGTGAGAACCTTTAGAGAGACGTAGGGTTTTTCTCGCATATTCTTCTTGTATCTTCTTTTTTAATATTATAAAAGAATAATGTTTCTTACTCTCGTTGATGTAAATCACATAAATTGGTCGAGTCACGTAAATTTTTATATTTCATATTATTTATTTTTCTATATTATATTCATTTTGCATAACAAAACAATTTTCTAGCACTCTATGTAAACAATATTAGTAAAAAAAATGATAAGATATATTTGAAACGTTAAAATTGTTGTATTTGATTGATATAATTTATTATTATTATTAATATTATAAATTTAAGTAAAATTTTGAAATTAAGATATCATTTACCCTTTATATTAATAGTGGTAAACATCTATATACTATGTCATTTCACTCATTAGTTGCTGACAATTAAAGAATGGTCGAAAGATTATGATGGGATAAAAAGGATGATATCCTTTGTCTAATATTATAGTGTCTTATTTTGTCTTATAAATTTCAGTCATTTATTTACACGAGTCTCGTATTTATTTATACAAAATTCACACAAGACTCACATAAATAAATGACTAAAATTTATGAATACAGTATATAATATTCTTTAAAAAAAAATTCAGAGTCAGGGTCAGAAACCAAAACACGTCTACCAAGGAAAAGTCATCAAAAGAACTAGAACTATGAATTGATACTGCATCGTTGCGAGATAATCAAACTACGATGTTCATACCAATCTATTGAAAAGCCTCTATCCACATTTTGTTTACATATAAACCATCATATGTATATATATATATAGACTAAAACTATCAGTATCGAACAAAACAGACATCGTAGAATGTTGTTTCCTATAGTAGAAAGGCAAGAAGAAAATAGACATTGTTACTGATTAAACAGCACAAACATTATGGAACTACTTGTTCTGATGTTGCAGTAGTGACCCCACAGGCGTGTTCTGTTGATGACGATGCCGACTTGGAACGCCCAACTTCAATCCGCCGCCGCCGCCACCCGTGGCCGGAGGAGCTTCGACGGTGGAAGGAAGGTGATGAATGCTACTAGCAATAAGTCCAGGATACATACAGAACGCAAGAGGAATATCATGAACGTTGACGCTCGACTCTTCATTACCATTGATTACTGAGGCAGGAGGCTCAACACGGCGTGGGGATGCGGTGGTTGAGCTGTCCCCACCGGCAATGACGGTGCTGCTGGTGGTCGGCGTGGTCGTGTTGCTTGTGTTTGTAGAGGTCGATCCACAAGTTGGACAACGGTTCACAAGCTTGAAAACATTGACACAAACACATCAGATATTATAGGTGACACTGGCAAGTACATGAACAACTACGTAGGATACTAATGTATTGTCCCTTGGCTAAATGTGAGGGCAACATGGTTTCCAACAAATCTTATAATAACCAAAATGTGGGTAAATGATATTGAGCGCAAAGAATCCAAATTTATGGAAAAAGATGCTGTCCAGATTGTAAATTTCCTTTACTCCAACTTCCCATTCAACTAGTTGCTGGGAGCAAACAATGAAAAGAGACAGAAAGACCAAAACTTGAAAAGGGAGAAATCAGAGTAGTGAAGAAACAAAAGTAACTAGAGTAGTGACCTTGTAGCGATAAGTGGTGCCATCAGGCTCAACGATCCAGCCAGCTTCTTTAGCGAGTTCACGGAGTACTTCGTTGATATCAGCGCGAGCAGTGAGGCGGTAGCCACCGTGTCGTCTGAGGCCATGGAAGATCTTGGTGGTAATGGCTCTTCTTTGCCTCTCCCTAAGCTTTGTCTTCTCCTTCTCACTCTCACTCCTTGTTGATGATGAACCAGAAGCACCACCAATGCCCACCATTTTCAAGTCTCTAACTATCTACTTCTGTTCAACTGTTAGTGCCTCCTGCAGCTGTACTACTTCTGATGTTTTTGGGGTTTGGTTTATATATATACGTCGTTTTGCATGATTAGTAAGAGAGGGAGAGAGATAGGGAAGTACCATTTGCGTGTTAGAGAGAGAGATGGCATCACGCGCTGGGAGTGAATGGTGAAAGAAGGATGTGAAAGTGAAATGGTTTGAGTAGCTGGCGGCTAACAGTGTACTGCCGTGGTTCAATCAGAAGTCAGGTAAGGGGCAAGCCTTTCCAGAGATCATAACAAGAAAATCATTTTTACTTCTTTTTTTTTCTTCTTTTCCTCTCAGGTTTCTTAATCTTCTCTAAAAAGAATTAGACTTCAAACTTGAAAAGCACCAGCTGTAACTTGCAAGTGTTAGAGCCACATTAGTTGCAAGTTTTGCAGAATTCAGAGCAGAACAGGTACGATACGACCCCATATCATCCACGAGGCTTTCGTTTTCTTTCTATCCAAAAACAGAAAAGGTGTAAATAATATATGAAGGACAAGTTTCACTAATCTTGGGATTCTGGTTCTTAAACTGACCAAAAGACGGATTGGAATTTATAGATTGTACAGTTTTAAGGACGGTCAACCCATAATCTCCATAAAGAAATGTGAACTAACAGCATAAAGATATTACGAAAAGATATCATTCTCCCCCTCTTATATTCCAACTTGCTAGGAAGTTAAAGGAAAGGCAATGTCCTTGTACCTTCTGGGCTACTCCATGTTAGGCTAAGAGAAAACGTTTGGAGAAAAGGATGGACTGGTCACGGATGATTAAGCCTAAATAGAATAGCTGTTGAGGATTTATAGGTCACCAGAGTCTGCAGGCAGGAAGAAAATCAGCTCAGACAGACATAGAAAATGTGGGATTTGAGGGTCACTAAACTATAATATATCTGACCTACGCCGACCCTTCCTTTATGTGTGTCACTTGGTTGGCAACCAGCTATCTTCTTCTTTTTTTAATGGGAATGAAAAGGAAACAAAAAACACAAAATAGGTACTTTATCGGTGTAGTATCAAAAGTAGTGATCTCTAAGTCAAACTGTTCTGCAAAATTAGCGAGTCAGTCGGCACACTAATTATCCTCCCGATAAATGTGACAAGGGAAAACTACCAAATTCTGAGTAAACAATTCATTGATACACATGATTATGGGATTGAGAGACGTTGTTCGTTTATCCGAAGAGGACAAGATATTAATCACCGCTAGAGAATCCACTTCTAATTCAATCCGATGATAACCCAGATTTCAAGCAAGCTTGAGCCCCGAAAAAACTCCCCAAAGTTTAGCAGAAATAGAGAAGCACTAGCCAAGATTTTGGACGAAGCCTCCAAGCTAAACGCCCGAACTATCACGAAGAAGACCACCTGCTGTGGCCGAAGAGGACGATCTTTTGCACGCTCTATCCGTATCTATCCGTATTTAATCTTAACCAACCAGGAGGAGGTTTGCACCAGCCTATAAGTTGTTCACACCAAGGGCAACGACCAACATTTGCTCTACTTTGCCAGACCGAAGCCTTGTAAATCTGATGGGCATACTCTAAAACATGACACACTGGTGAAGTCGGCCAATCAAAGTGCTCATAAAAAGAGGTTATATTTCTCCAGGTCCATAAGAACCAACAAGCAGCACCAAAGATAATCGACCAATCAAAACCAAGAACTAGCCAGTGTTTTTGGAGATTCCTAATGATCCACTCATGAGTCGTCATAGTGAAAAAATAAGAGGGAGCTACTTATGGAGGGAACGCACTCCACAAGCTACGGGCTTTGGTGCAGTCACGCACTACATGTAACAAGGATTCTTCTATTCGACAGTGATAGCATGCAACATTTGTTGTTAATTGTTTGTGGACTCGTTGTTGATTAGAAAGTAATCGGTCGTGCGTGAGGAGCCAAAGGAAGGAGCGAATTCGTTGTGGACCTTTCCACTGCCATATTGCCTTCCAAAATCCATTAGACGAAGCGGCCTCAAGATCTATTATCATGGAATATGTCGATGCTGTATTGAACTGCCTAGTGTATGAGATTCCCCATATCAACTTATCAGGTCCTAAGTAGGGCTTAGGAAGAAAAATACCCACAATGGACATGCAAATCGAAGAAGGGAGCAGAGATTGGAACACATCCCATTTCCAATTACCGTCAATGTCCACAAAGTGTTGAACACAGAGATCAATAGTTGAGTGGGAGATAGGAGCCACTGCATGGGAAATAAGAGGTCCCAAACTCTTAACTCAAGAGTCTAGCCAGAATTGCATCCTAGATCTATCACAGATCATCCATTTCATGCCCTGAAGCACACAGGGCCAAGTAACCTTTATACTCTTCCAAACCATTGAGCCGCTAGTTGCATCAAAGAAGTGGGAATGATGTGGACATCAAAATTATATTTCGCAGGGAGAATTTGCACCCATAACACATTAGGCTTAGAAACCAACGACCACCCTAATTTTGCTATCAAGGCATCATTGGTTTCTCGAATTTTCCAAATGCCAAGACCCCCTGTCTCTTTAGGTTGGCAAACTTTATTTTTTTATATACAGAAGCAAAATGTTTCTAAAAGGAATCAAATGGGTGATTGATTCTCAAACTTTTCAATTCGATTGCAATTACTTGTAAGGTTCTGGCGCAGTTAATTATAATTGTATCTATCGGTTACTAGATATAAAGTAACTGTATCAACAACTATTAAATTTTTAGCATAAACGAAAACACAAAAATAAATACGAAATTAAACAAATCAACAATGAAATTTGGTAATGCAGTTCGGCACTTCTTGTCTACGTCTGTGGAGCTCTCACCTAACTTAATTTTTTCACTAACGACAATAGTTTTATACAAGGCTTTACTAAATCGACACCACTCAACCTTTAACACTATCCTTTGTCCTCACTACCCATGAAAGAATTTCACACCCAATAATACGACCAACTCGTGTTAACCTCAACAGAGAATTTTTTCATCAATATTTGATAATAAAGATATGAAATAAACAACTCAAGTAATTAAGCAATAACTAACATAAACAAAGACAACACTTGAGATAAAAAAACAACTTCCCTAAATATACCACTTAATCAACGAAAGAACGAGAGGTTGTCCATCGAAAAATTTAATGTGAGGCTTCAATATCTTCACTAAAAATTTCACACACAACAGTCACAAAAATGTTTCAAATCAACAAACGTTTCTTCACTAAAATGTCATATACGAAGGATTACAAAAACACCAAAACTGTTGGAAGTTTTTTGCATGAAAACCGCTATCATCAACAGCCCAAAAATCCCTTACAATAGACAAAAAATACAGCTCCCATAATTTAAAAAAACCTCAAAAATCATCTTGCAACAATCACCCAAAATTAAGCTGCCAAAGATAGCTCAATACTCCTAAAAATACAGCTACAAAAATCACAAAAACTTATGGAGTTTTCCCACACCAAATCAACAATCACACAGCCCTCAATGATGATTCAAAAAGAGAAGAATGTGCAGCTACCAAATCACCCAAGAACAGAACACGCAATAGAGAAAACTCACAGTTGATTCCACATGCCATCAACCAACTCACGTAAAAACCCCATAGAATGACAGCTGCAGTTGCTACCATAAACTAGGACTTCTACACTGAAAACATGGTTGAATCACTCAAAGACCAAAGACAGAACATAGTTGCACACACACTCCATCGACGATGAACAACAAAAGACCGATCTAGCGTTTTGTTTTGTGTTATTTACCAAAAACCCATCAACTCCACAAGCATGCTTTCACCACCCAACTCCGATATGCCTTCAGCCCTTTTTCCCCAAATCAAGCAACACTTTCCACTAACAGTTTCCATGATCTCATGATGCAGGCTCTATTTGTTGGATTCAAATTTTCCTAAATACCATTTGTTAGTATTCTCACTTGTTAAAATTTGGATATTAAACAGCAACCAGCAAAGGCTGTGAAGTGACCATAGTATCTGCTTCCATACATTTCCTTTCTGTGTAAGAAACCTTAGTATATCTCGGGATAACTGAAAAGAGCTGAGCTTTTACCATAGTATAACCTTCCATATTTCGTTTCGGTCATTTCCTATGCAACCACTAATTCTGAGATCTTATATTCTTATTATGATGAATCTACTTACTTACTTAAAACTCAATCCTTACCCCCTCTTTTCCCTCTAAAAAATTACCATCCTTTATTAACCATTTAATGCTACTTCTGTAAAGATTTTCACATAAGCATTTAATGGTTTACGTGGACCATTTCTATCTCTCTATTTCCCTCCATGAGCATTTAATGCTTTTTCATAGTGGAAGTCATCATTATCAAGCATTTAATGCTACTTCTGTAAAGCTTTTCACATGAGGTTTACGTTGACCATTTTTACTCTCCATTTCCGTCCATGCTTTTTCATAATGGAAGTCATCATTTACAACTAAAATAATATTATTGCTTCTCGAAACTCATGCTTCTCCACTCAAACAACCTAATTCCCAAAATCGCAGATAATCTAGCATAGCTCGCAAGTCTACCGGAGGAA
>JANIPN010000003.1:55227973-55239694 GCA_027478595.1 Erythroxylum anguifugum
TGACAGAAAGTAAAGTGTCACTGCCACCATAGCCCACAAGCATCACAATTTCAACAGAAGCGACGTCACAAATATTCAGAGCACTCAGCTGCTATTTAGCACAAAACTCAAAGTGTACAAGCATATCAATTAACGGTCTATCATAAAATAGGTTGTCTTCCGTCCTAAACAAAATTCCAGTTCACTGAAGTGCACCATTTTGCTACTGTCAAGAAAAATCTTCGTATCTATTATACCAGCTCGTGTAAGCAAATAAACCAAACACCACCGACAACTTTAGCCTTCCATCCTAAACAAAATTCCACTTCATTGAAATGCACCATTTTGCTACTATCAAGTAAAATCTTCATATCCATTGTACCAAATCATGTAAGCAAATAAACCATGAACGATGACCAACCAAATATTCTCATCCTTGTAGGAATGCATTTGTCGATTGCTAGTAAAATAAAGTTTCCATCGAAATTAAGTGCAAATTAAAATTCCACTTCACTAAATGCGCCATTTTGCTACTGTCCAGTAAAATCTTCATATCTATTGTGCCAACTCATGTAACTAAATTAAAAATGAACAATGACTGACCAGGCATTCTCATCCTTGTAGTAATTCATTTGTAACAAAAGTTCCACTGAAAAGGGAATATGTAACACATGCAAATTAAAATTTTTAAAGAACCATCTAGTATTGTTGGAATTTGATTTCCCAACTTACATCATAGAGCTGGAAAATTTTCCAATAGAATCAGATCAAAAGCCTAGCTCTACTCACAATGAATCCCAGAACTTTTGCACCTCCTGCAACATAGTATTCAGCGGTCTGCACTAGCTACAGGCAACACTAAATTAAGTTATTAGCTGCATTCATCAAATTCACTGCAGCCTCATTCAGAAGTTATACTTTGATAAATTGCGTTAATCCGAACTGATTGATAAGAAGTCAAGTTTAGCATTTAAAAAATCGAGGAAATAATATGAAAACCATGTACTAAAGCACTAGAAATCCTCAAACCGATATAAGTTAAAAGGATAGTAAATCTATTTTTTCCTTATTGGGAAGATCAGCGGGGACAAACAAGAAAAAGTTATCTTAGAAGCATATTTTCCTATTCTTTTAGTAATATAGGTTACATACATGAAGACAAAATTTTAATTCTTGCCACGTATCACACAAACCCAACATATGCTTTGTCCGCCACAAAATCCCAACATATGCTTTGTCCGCCACATCCAGTATTTACCATAGCATGGCAATAATCTCCAACGACGCCATAGAATAATTAAACGTATAAGAAACTTGAGTTCAAGAAATAAAGTTTCCTTTCGTGCTTCTGCCCATTATCCTAAGCAAAAAAATCGAATCGTATAACCCAATTGACCATAAGCAATTCCAAGTCTTGCACTGGCAGCGATAGCCAATTTCAAATCAAGTTGAAGGCCATAATAGGAGTTCGAAAACAGCAAAAACAAACACAACAAACAACTAAACCAACTCATGCTAGTTGATTCTAACAAAAACTATCGTAACCCCACAGATCGTACTCCTCGCAGCAACGAAACGTTCAAAGACTTTAACAGAACAACAGAGCAGATGGGAAAAACAAAAGGAGAACGCTTCACATTAATTTCCAACCAATTAAACAAACAAATCCCACAAATCGAAGCGGAATAAGCCGTCTGGCACAGAGGCAATGTCAGAATAAAATTCCAAAGTTATCCGGAGAGAGATTTGTCAGCAACCAAAACAGTAAGAAAGTGTAATAACAGAGACTAAAAGGAAGGAGAGGAATTGATTAGAATATAGAGAGGTTGCAAAAAGGAAAGGGAAAGGGAGTAAAACTAGGGTTTGGAGTATCGAAACTTACCTTAAATGACCTTATACTTGAGATTAATGCTGTTGACTTGTTGTATATGAGTTTTGCCTTGGCAGACAATATTGTTACTTATGGTTTGGTGGTCGTGTCCAGACACACCTCAGACATAATATAAAACATGACAGGTCCTGTGATGTGAGTGTCAAGCTCGGAGCTTCCTAGTTCCTAGTTCCTACTGTTAAGTGTAAATATAAGATCGTAATTTTGGAATTTTGTTGATTTTTTTAATTACGAATTAAAACGATAAAAGGATATTTAATTTACCAAATACGCCAATGTCTCTTTTCTTTTTGATTTGTCGGCAAATCTGGTTCATGGGATAATGCAACTGGCGGGCAGGGGAGAGAAGGTGACCGAACGTTCTGGCAAATCTGGTTCAGAAGCTTGGTGGGGCTAAGATAGGGACCGCTGATCCGTTTGTTTTTGCTCTGCTATTTTTTTTATTACATTAGGTATCTCAATTTAGTCGGACTAATTTTAAGCCCTTACGATTCTATCTTAAAAATTTAAAGGATGTAAATTTGGTCAGCATCAGGTTTTCATCAGCCCTCGGGTTCTTTAATAGCTCCAACTCCCACACTATCACTGAAAGCGAGGTATCCGTAATTGATCCGATCAAAAAGCTGTGTCCAGAAACTAAAAGATTATCAATAAGAATCTGCCTATTTCTCCTCTTTTAGCCTCTTTTAGCGTGATTCAAACTCAATACCTCCTACGGAGAAAAGTGTTAAGTGAAAAACCTGTTGTCACTTGGCTATGCTCTTTTTCATATTCAGTCGTGTGCTTGAGTGTTTCTGCTTGGTTTAGGAACGGGGACAGATCTTCTGTCCCGTGGCCCCAACTTTACTTTTTTCTGTTCATTTTCGTCCACACATTTATATGATTCTACAGAAACATGCGGATGAAAATGAAAAAGACATGGTTGAAATTGAGCAAAGGATGTAGAGGATCTCGCGTGTGGAAATTGGGACATTGGGTAGCGTCAGAAGCCGTACAAGTGATTTAATAAATATATATTATAATTATAAGTATAACTAGCGACTATAAATGATTTTTATAGCCGAAAGGCCCATAATTCAAGTGCTTCAACCGCCAATGGAAGCTTCGATGACAATGGGCTTAGGCCCGACCCCTGTTGCAGGAGCCCAAGCCAATTTGAATCCCGATCGGGCCAGAGATTGCACAAGCTCGAACTTTTTATAACAAGTTAAAAATGTAAAAACAATATTTTTTTCAACAAAATGATGTTATTTCAGATAATCCGAGGCTTGGCCCAAGGTCCAATCAACGAGGATTTGGCCCATTGACATGGAAATTTTTTTCAACAAAATTTTGGACATGATTTTAGCAATAAAATCATGTCCAAAATTTATAGCGAAAAAGGCCTACAACTACTAAGCCCAAGAACCTAACTTAGAGCACAGCTCAAACCCATTAAACCCAAACCATGTATAAATTAGTTCTAAAGTAATCTGGAAATATCAGCACACCCAATGACATGGAAATCACACACATTTATAGGCTAATATTGGGCATGATTAAAAATGTCGGTTGGTTTAATTAAACCATAAAAGTTTTTAGCTTAATTTTTAACTTTTCAGTTTAATTTATTTTAATAACGTTTGTTACAAAAAATCGGTCAATTTTCTTAAATTAATAATTTTTTATAGACTAAAATAAATCAATTAATTTTCATTTAATAATATCTTTTTTAATTAAATTTTAAATTCTTTGATAGATAAAAGTAATCTCTTTTAATCATATTTTAAATTCTTTAATTTTATTTAATCTTTAGCTAATTTTATAACGATCTAATACAATTTGGACCTTTTAAATCTTAATCTCTTATCTTACCGGTTTAACTTCCAATTTGGGCTTACAAATATTGGACATATCCTTAAAATGTCATAAAAAATTTGATGTGACGTTTACTGTGAAAACATTCAATTATAAAATGAATTCTTATTTGAAGAAAATTTACTCAAACGGTCAAACCTTAGAATTAATAGTTATATATATAATAATAATAATGATAATATTTTATTTTATTTTTAAAAAATTATTAGGCATTAGTAAATTTTACATATTAAAAGCCAATTAATGATAATTTAGTAATAACTAGATTATTTCAATTAGAAATTGAAAATATTGTGGATCACAATATAATGATTGGTAAGAATATGGCGTTATATTATCAATGTTTTAAAAACTGGACCGGAAGTTGAATAGGTAAGATAAAAGATTAAGATTTAAAAGGTTTAATTAGTATTAGATCGTCATAAAATCAACTAAAGATTAAACATGATTAAAATTTTAAAATATGATTGAAAGAAATTGTTTTGATTAATCAAAAAATTTAAAGTTTAATTAAAAACAAATTATTAAATGAAAGTTAATTGATTTATTTTAGTCTATAAGAACTTATTAATTTACAAAAATTGACGGATTAATTAATAAACTGTTCATTTTTTAACAACAAAAATTATTAAAACTAAATTGAACCAAAAAGTTAAAAACCAAACCAAAAAATTGGATGATTCAAAAAAATTTACTGTTGAACCAGTCGAATCGGTTAGGGGTTTTTTTTCATTGCATATTATATACAAAGAAAATAGCTCCTAGTGTTTTCTCTCTCTAGATTCTATTTTCACCAATCTGAACATGACTGAACTACTAACCAATGACCACGATGGCAAGACAGTGAAAAAAGTCCATATTCGAGAAAGGGGGGAAGACCCACCTCCCACTTAACCTACACCACAGCCAGTACATCCAAATTACAGAGCGGTAGTTATAGGTCAATTACACACAGCTGATAAAAATTTCGATTACCCAACCGAAGAACCCATTGAAATAGAAGAAGGAGATATCAACCTGGCCTTTGGACCCTTCGGCCTTGGACTCGAACTCTCAAATTCATTCAAGGGACAACTTGATAAATAATGGGAACATACTATAGTGGTGAAATTTATGGGAAGACGAATTAGATACACTATGTTAAAAACCTGATTGACCTCTTTATGGAAATTGAATGGCCCCATGAAAATAATCGACATGGACAATGATTTCTTCCCGATCAATTTCAAGGAGGCTGCAGACTACATCTCTGCCTTAACCTAAGGCCCCTGAATACTCCTTGGTCATGCTCTATCTGTCCAACCGTGGCACCCATCTTTCCGCCCTTCCTCCTGCAAAGTCTTTCACGTCGTCGCTTGGGTACGATTCCCGGAGTTGTCTGTGGCCCGCTACCACCCCTTCATACTCACTGCTCTCGGAAACCGCGTCGGACGCACAGTGAAGATTGACTCCAATACCCAACACTCACAGCGGGGCAAGTTCGCACGAGTCGCGGTGAACATTGACATTAGCCAACCACTACGATCCATCGTTGAGATTGACGGGGAACGCGTTAAAGTAGCGTACAAGGGCCTCCCAACCATTTGCTTCTCTTTTGGGCGTGTGGGACACGGGGTCGGTACCTATCCACATTGGCTCGCGCCACAACCGCCAGACCAGACCCCCGCTGAACTATCGCAGAATCTCCCTACGACCTCTACCTCAACACGACGCGCCACCGATCCAAACCAAGAGCCCCCAACAGAGACGTACGAACCTTGGCTCCAAGTCCAAAAAAGAGGCCGACGTCATTCTACAGAAGAAACAGTCACTAGACAAGATAGAACCAGACTCACCTCAGCAACGGCTCATAGGGGCTCACGCTTCCAGATCTTGTCACCAATGGACACTAACGTCTCCTCCATGCTGGCGCTAACCCCTTCTCGCACTTCCCAGCTCGCAACCGAAGGTTTCAGATTTGCCTTCGCATCATCCTCAGCTTCTACTCCTAATTATACCCCAGGTCGCATCCAACACAAACACAAACTCTGCTCACGTGGGCCAACAACGCTCCAGCCCAAGGCCCGCCCTTCCAAAGCACCAACTCGCACAAGAAGCTCCTCCTTATCCTAAACCCTACAACTCCTACCTGGTCTAGCTTCACAGCCCATACCAGCAGCCCAACAACAACTACTCCCTCCCACTACAACATCCAAGGCCCTTCCTACAGCCCCCCCAACTCAAACCCCCAATCACCAGGCTGTACAATTACCCTCCCACCACGATTTGGTAATTCAAGACCCAGATTTGGTTCCCATAATGACTAATAATTCTATTGAAGGGGATATGGAAGAAGATACACCAACAATGGACACCACTTCACAACTTCTCCAACCTCCCTCTAAATCGCTGGATCCGGTTCAAGGTACCGCTTTGGGTAATACGGATATGGACATCCAAGAGTCACAGATGGCTGAGCAATCCTCTCACCCAACGTTTCCTGCAACTAACGAACAGCATGTCGGCTCAGATTCATCCTAAGACTAGGTTTAGTCTTCTTCTCACTCAATCTTTTTATGTCCATATTTATTTGGAATTGTCAAGGGGTCGATGGTAAGAAATTTAAGCCAATCTTCATGAATTACGTTCGGATCCATAACCCAATGCTGGTGGTACTGGTTGAAACCAGAATCAGCAGAGACCGGGCACGCAAGGTTGTCCAGTCTTTTAGGTTTCAAAATTCTTATCGGGTAGAATGTAACAATTTTTCGGGAGGTATTTTGATTCTTTGGAAATCAACCATAACTCTTAAGATCCTGTTGGCTCATTGCCAGTTTATTCATTCGTTGATCGATTGGGAGCATACCTCTTTTGCTTTTACGGCTATTTACGCCAGCCCTACCTATTCCCTTCAACAGCGCAAATTATTAGTATCACTTCCCAGCCGTGGCTCATAAGGGGAGACTTTAACGCCAAATTAGATCAGAATGACAAACGAGGTGGTGAGCGCAACAATCTGGTTATCAATCCTCAATTCAAAGACTGCATGCACTGTTGCCACCTCCACGATCTTGGATATACCGGGCCCAAATTTACTTGGCGTCGCGGTCAAACTCTTGCTAGAATCGACAGGGTTTTATGCTCCAACTCATGGCTCAACCACTACCCTTCTACGAGAGTAAACCATCTACCTTTTCTTAAGTCGGATCATCCCCCCTTGTTAGTTTCTATTCATCCTACTATGATTCGGACCAATACCCCTCATCCTTTCCAGTTTCAATACGGTTGCTGACTCACGAGGACTTCCCCCAGACCGTAGCTGATCACTGGAACCCGCACTCACCCACTTTATGTGGGGCAGTTAGAAACTTGGCCAACACTCTACACTCTTGCAATCATTCATCCTTTGGTAACATTTTTGTGCGTAAAAAAAGACTCATGGCACGACTGACGGGCATTCAAAAATTATTAGAGGATGAGGATTTTGATTCTCTTCGCGAGCTAGACCGTTTTCTGCGGACCGAACTGGAACATTTGCTCTATCAAGAAGAACTCTACTGGTACCAACAATCTAGATGCCAGTGGATCAAACAAGGAGACCGGAATACTAAATACTTCCACGCCTTCACAACTTCTAAAAGACGAAAACTTCACATAGTCTCCCTTACAGATGATATTGGCACAGCTCACTCCGACCCTATTGCCATCCGTCATCTTGCTAAGGATTTCCTTGAAAAGTTGTACACGACAAATCCTACTACCTTAACCCTGCTTCAACTCCGAGGATGCTTTCTCTCTTCCTAACCCAGAGTGAAGACTGATCTTGACAGCCCTCTCCTGCCCGGGGAAGTTAAATATGCTTTTTTCACCATGGCTCCTAACAAAGCCCTGGGATTTGACGGCTTCACTGCGTTATTCTTCCAATCCCAATGGGACACATTAGGGCATTTGTTGATCAGTTTTATGCAAAAAACTTTTCGACACGAAGTCTGGGAATTCGAATTGAACCGCACCCTTATGGTTCTCATACCAAAAATTCCCTCGCCTAAGCTGATCACGCAATTCAGACCGATCGCTTTGTGCTCTATGATTTACAAAGGATTGTCCAAGAACGTTGTTAACCGACTGAAACCCTTCCTTGATGATCTGGTAGCCCCTAATCAATGCAGCTTCGTTCCGGGGCGAATGATAGTAGACAACAATGATAGTAGAAACCCTTCCTTGGTGTTCTGCAACACGTCTGGCCAAAAAATCAGTCAAGAGAAATCTTGCTGCTATTATTCCAAGAATGTCCACCATTCCACCGCCCGAAAGTTGAGCAGAGAATTGGGCTTTAAGCAAACTATCGACTTAGGCCATTACCTTGGAGTGCCTTTGCTACATGCAAGAGTCAATAATCGCACGTACAGTTCATCCTAGATAAGGTTCAGCAATGTCTCTCGAGTTGGACCGCTAATCTTTTATCTCTTGCTGGACGCACCACTCTGACTCAAGCAATCATCTCCACACTTCCCCTCTATACGATGCAGACAGTGCGTCTACCCAGATGACTTTGTAATGACTTAGAAAAAATTATGCGCCACTTTTTATGGGCCTCTTCTCCGGGCGCCAGAAAAGTTAACCTCGTCGCCTGGGACAAAGTCTGCCAACCAAAAGAACTGGGGGGCCTGGGTATTCTTAAAATTAGGGAAACCAATGATGCTTTATTAACCAAACTTGGATAGACCCTGATCTCGCAGGCGAACAAGTTATGGGTTCAAATTCTTTATGCTAAATATAACTTTGATGTTAACAACCTGCCCGCCTCCATCCAGGCAGCAGGGAGCTCCATGATCTAGAAGAGCATCAAAGCTATTTGGTACCACGTCCTTTGTGGCATAAAATGGGTTGTTTGTGACAGTTCAATGGCACGATTCTGGCTGGATCCATGGGTGGCAGACTTGGGACCGCTCATTTCCCACGCGCTCGCTCCTATCCCCCACTTAGCCTTAGATCTGCGAGTGCAACAATACACCAACATTTCAGGTAATTGGCATTGGGATAAATTTCAATTATTACTGCCTCACTTTGTTTGCATGCCCATTGCAGGCATTTTGTCGCTCAAGCCTCACTTAGGGCTAGATAGGCTGACTTGGGAGAGGTCGGACTCTGGCCATTTCGCTACAGCCACCGCTTACACCATAATTATGGAACAAACCCCACAGGTGGCTCCTACCCACTGGCTGACTTTATGGCACTAAGCCGACCCCCAACGCATCTAATCCTTCCTCTGGCTACTGGCTCATGACCGATTGTTAACTAATTAGCAACGGCTTTGTCGACATTTGACTTCGACTGTCGAGTGCCATCAATGTCAGGAGGACGATTCCTCCCTCCACGTTATGAGAGACTGCCCCACAGCAAAAAGGCTACGGTACTCCTTCCCTCTCCACGTATTCTTGCCTAACTTTTTTGACCTTTCTTTGTATGATTGGCTTCAGGTAAACCTACAAATGCATTGTCAGATCGGTGGCTAGGATTGGTTCCTCATATTTGGCGCCGCTTGTTGGTTTCTATGGTCCTAGAGAAACCGATCTCTTTTTGAGGCCCAATTCTCCTGGCTAGTCTCTCCTGCTACTACTGTTTTGGAACATGTTCGCCAGATCCACCAAGCTTTGGAATGGCAAAACACAACTACTCAGGGCCCCTGACCTCGACAGGAGCAATTAATTGGTTGGAATAAACCCGCTCCTGGATGGGTGAAACTGTACACCAATGGGGCGCGGAAAAATTCTATCGGGCTAGCCACCGCAGGGGGCTTCTACGAGACCCGCTAGTGTTTGGCTAGGGGGTTTTATCCAGAATATCGGTCAGTGTTCCTCAGTAGCAGCAGAACTCTGGGGCGTCTATTCAGGGCTAAATTTGACTTGGGATTTAGGATTTCGAAAGGTGGAATTAGAAATAGATTCTCAAGTGGTATCCAGTCTTCTATCTGATTCCACTAACAGCGTTACGTCTCTTAATCAGCTCGTTTTGGGCATCAATGAGCTACTTAATTATAATTGGGTAATTTTACCCCGACACATTTACAGAGAGGGTAATAGGAGTGCCAATTGGCTTGCAAATTTTGCTGTAAATTTTGAAATAGCGGTTACCACTTTTGTATCCGCACCTAACGGGTGTCAATCGATCCTCCTTGAGGACATAGCTGGGATTAGTATCCCTAAATTAGTCTAGCTCGCTGTTTGCACTTTCTCCCTTTCATCAAAATAAATAAACACAGGCTGCCGTTAGTAAAAGGATATACAAGGATAACATCACTAAGGTATGTTATGTTATTTATACCGATGAATAGAAAAAGACCCTTCTTCATATTCTAAACTATTTGAGGCATTTGAACAATTTGCAGATCGATATGAACGGAGAGATATCCTCGTTCTTCTTAAATGGGAGATGGATGAAGAAGCGATGTTTCTTTCATAGAGAATAAGGACGGGAGAACTGTTCATGAGTCTTGTGACAGCGTTGAGCCGGTGATAGTGGCATCTTTGCCTAAGCTTTTTTGCCTTCACATGAGAAGAAAAGGCCAAAATCTATGGGACTTTGACATTGTTTCTTTTTTTTTTTGGATAAGCCACCAAACTAAACAGCCCCTGCTTATATAAAAATTTTGATGCATATCATAGTCTCTTAAAAGTTTGATTTAACCTTACAGAATAACAACAAAAGAGATCTAAAACTAATGAAGCCCCTCGGAACCATCAGAGGTCAGGTCACCTCTGCCTGCTTTTTACGTCTTGGTTAATTAACTAACTCAAAGTTACCAACTCACCCCTATCAAATCTATAATAATTCATTTCTAACATACCCAGCCGATCATTTTGAATGTCTGGTCCACCTTCAATCTTAGCACGTTATTATTTCAGATTTTAAATTAATTGTTGAATTAGAGTGTCTTTTAAAACGTTTGGTCAAAATATTGATTTATTTTCTAACAAATTGTAGTCAAAGAACTACAACCGAATATTTATTTTCAATTGACAAGACAAATATCATCATCGTCGTTATCACACTTACTCCAAAGTCCTACAATAAAGCGGGAGTATAAAGAGATTTAATAATATGCAGCCTTACTCTTATATAATAGAGAAATTATTTACGGTAGACCCACATGCAGATGTGACAATAAAAGAGTGATGTAGGTTAAAGAGTAAATAAGTAAAACTAGAACCCAAGGGGTGTGATTGAGTGGCAGGGACTCATCCATCCTTAACTAAAGGTCAGGAGTTTGATCCTTGATTTTAGGTATGAAGCAGCCTTAAATCTTGGGGCCAGCTGTCCTACCCTGTGAGGTGCCTACAAACCAGCGAGAGGATTAGTCACTAGATCCGCTGGTGGATACTCTGGTCTAAGACAAAAAAAAAAGTAAAACTAGCACATTAAATCATTGTGTAAACAAAATTACAATAAATACATAAATAAATAAAAATAAAATATAACAAGTCTTTTAAAAAATATTTTAAAACTAAAATATAATAAGAAAAATACCATATGAAAGGAAAAAATTAACATAAAAATATAATCAGTTTATCCGGTTCAAATGCAAAAATTTTGAATCGTCTTATTTTTTAGTTTAATTTTTAACTTTTTAGTTCGATTTATTTTAACAATTATTATTATTATAAAAAATTGATCAATTTATTAATTAATCGATTATTTTAGTAAATTAATAAATTCTTATAAACTAAAATAATTCAATTAATTTTTATTAATTAAAATTAAAATTAAAATTAAAATTTTAATTATTATTATTATATTTTAATTATTAATTATATTTATTATTTAAGACGGTTAATAGTAACTATTAAATGGTTGAATCTTTGTGTTAAAGAGTTTAATTTTTTTACCTAATTTTTAAAATATTGATAAAAAGTTAGGTTTTAAAAATAACTTATAATATTAAACAAAAAATCACCTAAAATTGAAAGGCAAGTGAAGGAAACAGAATAAACAACGAACTAAAATGACACTCGGTG
>JANIPN010000003.1:55358545-55389271 GCA_027478595.1 Erythroxylum anguifugum
TTTCACCATTGATAAAAGTAAGGTGATTGTAAGCATTCATCTTCATTTGTGACAAAGAAGATATTATATAAAAGATTTCTTTTTACCTACTGAAAGAAGAAGATAGTAAATTCTTAAATGGAGTTTGGGAGCAGATATAAGCCAAAGATTGTTTAGATGAATTATTATTAAATAGTTGTATCTCTCTTGCTATACTCTCTTTTGTTTTTGTTATACTTATTTCGTATTATTTTATATGAGTTTGTCACAATCATTTTCAAAAATAAGTAATTCATTAATTAGCTTCAGATAGAAAAAAAAAGTGAATTCATATAATTTACCCCATTAAAAAACCAACAACAATAATATCACTTATTTTTATAATATAAGAAATGTTGTCAATTGATATAATATGTAACAGTTACCTAACTTCTTCCCTTCATCCCTTTTTTATAAGATAAGAAATGTTGTCAATCACTTGATATAATCTGTGACAGTTACCAAACTTCTTCCCATCATCCCTTATAAATAGAGAATTGCAGTTACCTTTGTATTTAGGGTTAAAAAAGAAAAAAAGGGTGTGATCTCCTGACTTCTTCCCATCATCTCTTATAAATAGAGAATTGTAATTATCTTACATTTAGAATTAGAAATAATGTAATCTTTGTATAAAATATTTTAAAATTCCATCTTCTCTCGTACTTTCCAAGTGTTTGCTCTAATAAAAAGTTTTTTTTAACCAAAAATTCGTTAGAAAATATGGTTTATTTGATTCAACTTTTAAATTATACCTTCTTTAATCTATGTAAGTTTAAAATTTTAAGTTAATCAGAGAAATGCCTAAAATAATATTTTTATGGATTACAAAAACTTGTAAAATTGTGTTGTAGAAATGGATACAACTTCTTAAAATTAATTACTGTAGTCAGAAAGAGGTTATTAATAATATGCTGAAAGAGGAATTGGTAAAGACAATAGTGGAGATTAAAAAAAACAAAATTTGGTGGGAAATTGATTAATTTAGAACATTAAAAGCACAAAACTTTGGGTAAATAAGCATCTGCAGAAGTTAGGAGGTGAAAATTGAGTCTAGACTTAGGTGTTTTTAATTGAACCTAAGCTTAAGCCGCCCAGGCTCGTATTGATCCAAGGTCTAATTTTTTTAAGTAAAATTACATTATTTTTTCTTAAAAAACTTAGGTTTTGAGTCAGTTTAAGCTCGAATCTAATTAAAATAAGATGTCATTTTATTGTTTTACTTAAAAAAAATTGGATTTTGAATTAGTCCAAACTCAAATTCAATTTTAAAAAATTATTTTATACTTTTAATTTTTTTAAAAATTATTTTAAAAAATTAACCATCCAAACTAATAAGTTAATTGGGCTCATTGCCATCCCGAGTTAGAGATGATTTAGTAGAATAAAAAACGTTTCTAAACGCATTTTAATTAAAGGCAATTAACAACTTTGGACCATATAAAGGTGAATTAGGTCCCATGCACTTTAACAACTTAAGATGACCCAAAGTTTGAAACCCTATTCTAAGTATGAATAATCCATCTCATGGGAGACACAACACAATCTATAAAAGCATCAAAATCTTTGATTAAAAGTTAAAAAAAGAAGAAGAGAAAAGACAGACTCAATTCATGATTACCAATAAAATAAGCAAAGTAACTTAGCATGATTAGTTGGACACAACCAATCCTTAAAGATTCATTTATTATGCTTCAAGTCATATATTATTATTATTATATGAATCCCCCCGTAAATTAAGGGCGTGATGAAAATGATAGTCCCTTTGTACCTTACCTTATAATCTCTAGTCATATATAATCTTTTGATTTATTCAACTTTTTTAATCATCCTAATTAACAAATTCATGCAAAAATTTCACGACTCAGAGGATGAGATCTACTGTGCCAACTAATCAATTCCAACTATTTGCCAGCAAATCTCATTCATCTATTTTTTTTTTTAATATGAAGGGAAAAAGAATACACCAGTTACAAAACAAGTCGGGGAGAAACAGATCCCCGACATATCCTCTAAAAGGATACTATAGCACCCTATAGGTGTAAAATCAAAGTAAGTGACACCAATGTCGGATTGTCCTGCCTAGGCGGCGAGCTAGTCTGCCCATCTGTTGCTCTCTCGGTACACATGACTATGAACAACAGACTAGTTTCGATTGAAAAGTTCCCGGATGCCCATGACTATAAGGTTGCTCGACTGAGAGCGGGTGGTCGCAGAAGAAAAGAGCTGATGTACCCTCATGGAGTCCACTTCCAGCTCAATCCTACGGAAGCCCAACCTCCAAGCCAACGAGAGCCTGGTGTAGACGGGTCAGAGTTTCGCTGACAGCGCTGTGCACCAATCGATGTTCTGAGTGAAACCTCCAAGTTAGTTTCCTTCACTATCGTGGATGAGGCCACTTGCCCTAGTCGTGAACTGGGTACGATTGCATGCTTCATTGGTGTTCAACTTAACCCAACTTGACGGCGGCGGACTCCAACTGAAGTCATTCATCTATTTCTATTAACTAACGGACGAAATCTACTGACATAAAGTTGGAACTAATTAATGGAGACGGTAGATCTTGTCTCGTCCCCTATTAACGTGTCAACGTTATATTCTTGCGAAAGAGGGTGATTATTTACGGAATAAAAGAGTCGTTTTAGTGTTTAACGCTCTCTGTTTTGCGAGGGTTAAAAGAATAATCAATCATACATAATATTTTTTTAATATTTTACAAAAAGGTTATTTCTGTGACTCAAATACTTGACACCGAAAAGTTAAGAGGAAGAAAATTAATTTATGAAAAAATTTGAAAGGAAAAACAAAAGAAAAAGTAATGTCATCTACCGACTTAGACTTGAATCTTCCATATGTTTATACTTTTTAAATAATCTGGAAATAAAAACAATGTCACAGATGCAGACA
Source organism: Erythroxylum anguifugum (assembly GCA_027478595.1). Classification (NCBI taxonomy): domain Eukaryota; kingdom Viridiplantae; phylum Streptophyta; class Magnoliopsida; order Malpighiales; family Erythroxylaceae; genus Erythroxylum; species Erythroxylum anguifugum. The sequence goes on from JANIPN010000003.1 coordinate 55,361,468, forward strand.
AAAAGATTAGATATGTTAAAAACAAGTGGCGAAATATTGTTATTACTTATTAATAAAAAAAATGGCAATCTCCGTAAATTCTAGTTTATCAGAGGGTTGAATGAGAATCCCTGTACTCCCGCTCTCCAAAGTTTACGCTCGACTTTCTGCATAGTGCATACACAACATAAACCCTAAAAAGCGACCAAAAACAACGAAAACTTAGCAAGGTAGAGAGAGACAAACAGAGACAAAGCCTTTTTGCACCTGAGCCAGCTTTCACTCAACCTTAAAAGTCAACAGTTCCTCTGGAAATCTCTTTTCTTTTCCTTGTTAAGACCTGCTTTGTTGCTTCGTAAAGGACTGTTACTGGTTCATGTTGTCAGATTTGCCTTCAAGACTTGTAAGTTTGGCTTTTTTGTTTAATTCTTCTTCGTATCTAGTTCCAATTGTCCCTTTTGTATGAGCTGATTGCTTTTAATAAACTCTAGTTTTTGTGTAGCTTTGAGTTGGTGTGGGTGAGATTAATGTTTGTTAGCTCAGAACATGGAGGAGAAAGGGAAAGGATATTGCTTTTTGGTTCTTTTGGTTGCTTTGAAGTTCAACTCCTTTAGACCATGCTAATTTGAGTACTAAGCCAAGTGGGTTTAGCTTCGGATTCAGTTCTCCTTGTTTTACTTAGTCTTCAACTCACTTGGTATCCAGATATTTACTTTGTTTCCCAGGATGCGGTAAAAGGAAAGAGAGAGAGTTTTTGATCAATCCTGTCTCTTTTATCGTTTCCACGAGTATAAGTCATATCCCCACTCGTGTGTTATCTGAATACTGTTTGTGAGCTCGGTTTGGAAGTCTCCTTAATCACTTCTTTATAATTTTCTTTTTCTGGCTCGTTGACAAGTTAAAGGTTTTAACTCTCCCATGTTATTTTCCACTTATTCCCTGGTATTTTCTCCCGACCAAATTGTCATGTAAAACTTCTGTCAAGCTTGTGATCCTGTCTTCTTGATCTTCCGAATTTCTATTGTTTGAAGTCTAATGGGCTTCAGTTGAAATTTGCAGGTTCTTGATGTTTGATAGTTATTTTCTTCAATCTCCCTTTTTCTAATTCAGTAGCCTTGGGGTGGTGTTCTGTCAGAAGCAGATGGGCAGCGAAGAGGTGTTGAGTAGTTCAGCAATTTCAGATGTCTGTGTTAGTTCAAAAGATGGTGATCTCTTGCATCTGAAAGTTGATTTGTTGGAGATTGAGAATCCTGGAGTTGACCTCCTTAAGGAATTCGATTCTTATTCGGAAGATATCAACAACCGGTTGACCATTTCAAGAATGGTGAGTGAATCTGTAATTAAGGGCTTGATATCTGCAGTTGAGGAAGAGGCAGCAGAGAAAATTGCTAAGCATGAACTGGAATTGGCTAGGTTGGAAGAAAGTTTGCATCTCTACCATGTCGGTGCAGATGATAGTGAAAACATTAGGTTTCCATGGTTGCCCTATAAACCAATTAGCAAACAATATGGTCACTGTCTCAGCTATTCGGATACTCTACTGGCACATGATGGGCTACAAGAATCTTTAGGAAACCTTAAACTTGCAGCTAAAGAGCAATTCAGAAAATTAAATATAGAAATAGACAAGATTAAAGGGACTTATTCATTGAGGAGGAATGGTTCTGGTTCAGAGTTGGGATTGAGTGGTATTCTACCGGAGAAGGTGCCTGATAAATGGATTGGTGTGAATAGAATGCTTGATGGTCTTAGAATTACTCTAGATTCTATATACAAAGAAGCAGATCTGGTCGTTCATTTTTCTAAGTCATCCCTTTGTGATTGGCAACAAGAGAGGGAATTTCAAACTGAAATTCAAGGCATGTTGATGAAGACTTTTGTTCGCAATCTGCAAGAAGATTTTGAACAAAGCTTATGGAATCAAAATGCTGTACCTTATGGTAATGAAAGTGCCAACTGGACTAAAAAGATAAAAGAAATTTCTAAATTACGTGAAGAACTAGATGACATTTCTAGATCACTCGTCACATCTGAAAGTGGGCATCTAATCTCTCATGGGTCCTTGGAGCACCATAAGGTTTCAGGAAATCATCTTTCATCAGCATCTTCGCATTGGGAGGGGAATGGTAAACTTGATGGGTCGATTACTGCACCAGAAAATTTGGATGTATCTCAATTAAGGCATATGACTAGGGATCAATTGGAAGCTTATTTTAAAGCTGAACTGATTAAAATGAAGAGAAACCATGAATCAAAGGTGCAAGAACTCACAGAGGAATTGTTTAGTGTCAAGAGGGAGTATATGAGGGAGAGAGGGTTTTCTTTTCCAGTGAAAAAAGATAAGGATTTGGATTTGGATTTACTTAGGAAAAAAATCCAGGAGGTCATTGTGAAGTTGGATGACATTCTTATGGAAAATGAGGAAAAGCCTTCTTTGATTATAAGTACAGGGACACTTGACAGCATGAAGAATAGATTGGAATCACTTCTTTCAGAAAATCGCCACTTAAAACACTTGCTTAATGAAAAGAAAAAGGAAATTAAATGCCTCTCTTCCCAAGTTTCTGATGCTGCAGAAGAGAAATCGAGGCACTCTCTAGCTGAGGCAAATTTGTTGAGAACAGTTGTGGATCTTAAATCCAACATAGAAGATGCACGAGTTGAAGCCTCAATTGTTGAAGACCTGTTTAAATTCATATTCAAGGAGTATATGGACGAGATCAGATTCCTGAGTGAAGAGTCAAATATTGAGCTTGGTATTGTACATGGAATTTATGAAACTATGTTTAGCGAAGCTGCCCAAAATGTTGAACTCAACAGCAAGTTGCAGATTGATGATGTGGACATGGAGTCCATTATTTTGCAAGGATTGTCTGAAGTAATATCAAAAGGGGCGTTAATGGAAGCAGAGAAGGAACTTGCTAACTTAAAGTTTAAGTATATTAATGAAAATGAAGCGCGATTGTCCCTTGAGATTCAAGCACTGGAAAAAGAGAAAACATTCAGATTGATCGCTGCTGAAAAAGAAAAGTTAGAACAAGAGATAATTATATTGAATGCAAGAGTTGATGAAAGTGGTAGGCTGGTTCAGGAAACAGTAGAAGCATTAGTGAAAGAGAAGGAGAGATATGATTCAGCAACTCAAGAGCTTCAAGACTTAAGATCTCTGTTGAGTCAGCAGAAGACATTGATTTTACAAGGGGATGAAGAAGTAGAGGCCCTAAAATATAATTTGAGTGATGCATTGAATAAAATTAGGCTTCATGAGGGGGGAATTTCTGATCTGAGAGAGAGACTTGAGCTAGAAACTAAAAAGTTACAAGAAGCTGTAGAAGAAAAGAGTATACTTGTTGCTAACGCCAAAGAGAAGCAGGATTCTTTGGCAATGGCTGAAGCAAGAGAAATGCAATACAAAAAGCAAATGGATTCAATTACTGGTATTCTCCATGGGTTGTTAGGAGTTTTCAGTAAATTTGAGTGCAGAGTAGCTGAAGATTTTAGGACAAAAAGTTTAAGGTACTTATCATCATCTTCCAATCATTCATGTTGTATGGTTAGATTTAATTGGTTCAAAACTCATTCGGCTGAACTTTCTATTTCGGGATGCATCTAATGTCAAAACATTTACCTTTTCCTCAGTTATTTCGCTGGAGGGGGGGAATGATTAGTTCTAGTGACTTGATATTTGGCCTTAAACAGAATAATTATGTAAAATTGCACACTTTTGATATATTTTTTTAATTGAAATGATTTTGAAATGAAGGGAGATCCTTCTTTAGTATGAAAATTTTTTAACACCTGGTTTCTATTATAAGTGCTCTCCACTTTTCTGGTTATTTGGTAATGTAAAGTTTTTCTCAACCACTTGTGCCCTTGCTTTGGTACTTTGAAAATTAGTGGATACTTTATACATATTTAGTGCTCGATATTCCATTGGGCCTTTGGTTCACCAAGGGAAGATTGATTGGTTATATGGTTATGCTCTTTCCATAGCCAACTTAGTTTAGTTGTAAGGGTTTCATTCTGCTGTAGTCAGTTGTACCTGGAAAACCCACTTAGTTATAAGGCTTTTGAGTGGCATTCTGTTTTAGTGTGCTGATATTAGTACTATAGTTGATTCATTCCCGACCTTTTCTCCAGGTTGGCAACTCTGACATCTGAATTGAGTTCTCTTAGTGAGAAAGCCAATAAACTCAGAAAAACAGGACTGCAGTACAAGCAAAGGTTTGAAAGGAGAAGTTCTGACTTCCAAAAGGCTGAAGCTGAGGTATGCTTAATTAGATTAAAAGATATTCTACGTCTCTGTATTCATTATTCTTTTTGTTTGACTCTCATTCCTTAATTTCAGGTTGATCTGTTGGGTGATGAAGTTGATACACTTCTTGGACTTCTTGAAAAGATATATATAGCTCTAGATCATTACTCTCCAATCTTGAAACACTACCCTGGAGTAAGATGCTTCCTTTCAATCTTAGTATCTCTGGGATAGAAAGATTCAATCTTAGTATCTCTGGAATAGAAAGATGAAGTGTGCGTGCACTAATGTGTAGATAGGATGACTTTTTCCTCCAAATTGTCATGAGAGGTTGGGGTGGAGCTTTATTGGGATTGAATATCTTTAAATCTTTTGATCAGGTTGTTTTGTTTTGTTTTTTTTTTTTTGGGTCCATGACACAAATACCATTAATATCTGGACTTGGGAAGTAAAATCCCGCATCCCTCAATAATGGAATCTTCCTTTTCTATTTTTCTTCCTCAAAAGAAGAGAGTCTGGAGATAAAATTTCTTGAGATGCCATCCTTGCAAAAATGTAGAAATTATTATTTCTTTTGTAAAAATTTCTAGAGAGTTATTTTAAATGGTTATGCAGTAACGATGACATTCTCTATTACTGTGTTGGGAAAATTTCTTGTTCCAAGTCCATCACTCATCAAGGCTTTTTCATATTATTATTGCAGATTATTGAAATTTTGAAGCTGGTAAGAAGGGAATTGACTGGAGAATCTATTAAATCTGTATGAACTACTTTGCTAGGTAATGCTTCAAACTTAATGCTTTCTTTAAACACATTCTGCAGCTAGTTTTGATGGTTCAGAACGCCTATGGCTTTATTCTGATATATTGAGCTGTTAATCTCTCAGCATTACGGGACTGTTATTCTATCTTAGCATTGTTGTAGCCTAGACTTCCATTTTGAGATCTTTAGATTCGTAAGATAGAATCTTACCTTTACTTTCTATTATATTTTTAAAGCGCTTTCCGAAAACACCTGTGCATACTATATGTGCTATGGGTGTTTCAAAAGTTGATTCCCTGTGCTTATAATTGAAACTTGGTAGCCCTTATGTTTTGTTAATGTCACTTTCGATCCTCTAATTGTCCATCAATAACTGTTAGGGACCCTATACCTAAGCCTCTATTAGTATATACTAGAAAGGCTAGAAAGGGGTTAATGAGAGAAGAGGGACCAAATAGCAATGAATAGGGGGCTAATTAGCAAATAAAGATTTAAAGATATTAGGTTACTGGGGGTGGAGAAAAGCAGATTTTTTATGTGTATTTGGCTTTTGGAGAGCTGTTAGCTAGGACTGAGGCCTTGCAGTCAGTGTGGCAAGAACGCTTGAGTATCCATTGTTATCTTTCCCTTTATGTTACTGCTATTCAATATATCGTTGCTGTTTCTCTTCTCCTACTGTTCTGGTGTGCTCTTTATTGCTCTGTTCTATTGTTCTGCTGCTATATTCTGCTGCTGTGTGGTTTGTTGAGGGCCGAGGTCCAACAATAACTTGTTGATTTTCCCTGTCTTACATTAGAAGTCAATTACTGTAATTCCTTGAGAAAGTACAAACTTGAAAATTACCTGTGATGAGAATCTGCTACCATCCAAAACTTAATCCCCGCACAGGTACCAGCTTGGATACATCAAGGCATTCTTGAAGCTAGTATCCATCTAGAATTTTTTATCCATCTCTGGCTTTTATGACACTGCTCATAAAGTTTTTTTCAATAGATAAGTTTATTGTTGAAACAACAAATTTAATTCACATTTTGCTACTATGAAGTCTTCTGTTCTGAGCATTTTGATGCATTTCACGGTGAATCCTTTATTTTCTTTGTTTATTGAACAGATAATGATACATTATTTTATGCTGCTTCAGCATCCTTCTACACGGGAGTGCAGTGGGAATTTTAACCAGCAACTTTTGAACTTCCTACAAGACAATGAAATCGCAAAAACTTGTGGTTAAAAACGTTGTGGGGACATTAGGTTTTGAAGTACCTGCATCCTTTTAAGAAGGGGTTTTGCCTTGAACCTGAAGGAGTCTTCCAAAGGCTGAGGGTGATGGGGGTTGGGGAGAGAAAATAGAGGTGTAATAGTCGTTGAGTGGAGAAAAGAAAGGCCCATTTGCTTGGCCCCATCAATGAAATTTGGAACAAAAATGAATGGTATCCCAAATGCGGCGAAAGTAAAAGTAGAACAAGTCAAAGAGCTTCGTTTACGCAGTAAGAGCTTATTTTCTTTTGTATCTAGTCTCTTGGTCCACCACAAATTTGTACTTTGCTATGATAGGACACTGTCCTAGTCACGTAGATAGTGTACGAATCTATAAGCAGGAAAGCATGAGGATGTTTACTCATCTATTGGAAAGCCATGTACAGCTCCTTGTCGTGTATTTAGCTTATACCCTGGTCTATACTATAGGTTTTATCACTTTTAATGTATAGTTGTTCCTTTTTTCACATTGTTAAGGAAACTTACTTTCTATCTTAGCCAAGTATTATGCTAACTTGTGCTTACTTTCCTGAGTCTTTTCGCTCACGTAAAGAAATATGATGACCGGACATGTATGTTCTTTGTTTTAGGCTTGATTTCTGGTTCCTGAAATTCCTGATGTATTAAGCATCTTAGACAATCAAATATGGGTAGCAACTAAACTTTTAAAAGGACGATTCAGAAATTAAAGTGTTCATTTCGTATTGCTTTTACTTGGGGTGTATACTGTATAGCAATGAAATCACCAAACCACTCAGATGAACCATGAGCTTCAACTTCAACCAAACCATCACATCCAACTGCAGTAAGTAGCCAGAGAGAGAGGCACTTATAATATCAGAAGAAATGATCCGACAAGGAAAGGTTTAAAAGTGAAAGTTAACTACTGCTTTGACTCGTCATGGATATTCACTGTTCAAGACGCCATCCCAAAACCCTGCAAAGACTGTAACTTTATCAACTATTTGAGGTGAACGATAACGATGAAGGAGAAATTTCGGTGTTAAACAGACTACCCAAAAAGGGGAAACGTGAAAGGTTCCAAAGAGCAGTGAGACATGCTTGCATGTTTAGTGGGAGGATGTTAGTAAGTGTATTCATGTTCACGGACTACTACCATTGGTACGGAAGAGTGGGAGACTAGTCACAGCTTTTTCTATTAGTAATACTTGAATCACAAGGGCAGTTCTGTAATGCCATTGTGCCAAACACCGAACAACATCACTGCTCATCATCTTCTGGACAAGTGCATGTGACGCACCTTACTAATAATGGAGTTCCATCCTCTGCTTAGCCCATCCTTGTCCGTTCCGTTTGTTAAATAATAAAAGAGTGTCGGGGGGTACCAGAATTTTTTTCTTTTTTGACACAAGTAAACTAGAAGTGTACCCTCTTACAAGTCACCAGTTGTTCAGACTGAATTATGTCAGATTCTTGTCCTTTTCACAAGGGTACAATCATTTGACTAGATAAAAGCTAGAACGGGCCAAGTTTTCCTAGCTGTTCCCAACAAATCCAAGTCTATGTTCTAGGTTCTTGTTCGCATTAACCCCTACCTTCATCTTTTCCCTGTATCGTCTCTGGGACTCAATGTGTAAGCAAAAGCCTTGTCAATTTCTTTTCCCTTTACCCTTTTGGATTTTTGTTTCCGTTTCTCTTCTTTCCGTTTATTATATTTTGCCTCTCTTTTTGGTATACTTACTTGTCAGTTCAGATCTGGAGCTTAACTGGGATGTGTTAATTGCAGGTGGAAAAGCTCAAGAAAAATCTTGTGGTGGGCCTTTATAAGAATTTTGATGGTTGCTTGAATGCGTTTGACACAGAGAACAGAACTCCATAGGTGAGCATTGTGAAGGTGAATGGATGTTTGCAGCAGACACTTGAATGAAGTAATTCTGCTATTGAGACTGAATGGTTCTGCGTTTGATACATGAGGTGTAAAGGGGCTTAAGTATACATTTTCTAGAGATAGGATTTTCATGTACAATTGATTGTACATTAAGAGCATATTAATTAATCTGGTCAAGCTTCAGTGATGATGGTCCAGGTAAGAGGGATCTGGTTTTTCATATTTCTGGGGATAATACTAAAAGGTGTAAGCATTGGAGAAGCTCAACCAAGGTCCTTTCTAATAAATTGTGGTGCCAATAACACTGTAAATGTGGATCGTAGGAAGTGGATTGGTGACATGTTCTCTGACGACAATATTACCCTCAGTTCTCCTGGAAGCACAGAAATTGGTGATCCAACAGATGGACCAATCTACAGCACCGCCCGAGTATTTACTGGTGACATGAATTACTCATTTGCAGGGATGCAAGGAAATTACTTTGTTAGACTCCACTTTTTTCCATTTCCTTTTGAGAAATATGATGTTAATAAATCCTCGTTTAGTGTGGTGGCTAATGATCTTAAGCTGGTGTCAGAGTTGGATGTTGTAGGTGAGATTTCACATAAGAGTTTATACTTGCAGTATTCCAATGACAGTTCAAGCTCATCCTCGTTGATTAAGGAGTTCATTCTAGCACTCGACTCAAATGAACTCGTGATTGTGTTCATTCCATCTAAAGGGTCCTTTGGGTTCATAAATGCCATAGAGATTGTCCCTGTGGGGGATGGGCTTTTTCCAGATTCGGTGAGTAAGGTAGGTGGAAATGGTGCAAATATAGATTTGAAAGGTCGGGGGGTTGAATCCATGTATAGGTTGAATGTCGGTGGTAAAGAGATTAAACCCAGTGGTGATTCAGGCCTTTGGAGGATGTGGGCAGTGGATTCCAGCTACATGATCACAGCAAATGCTGGTTTAGAGATCAGCAACAGTTCCAACATCACGTATACCTCCAGCAATGACTCCTTGATTGCTCCTCTTTCTGTGTATGAAACTGCTAGAACTATGTCTAATGCTCAAGTGTTGGAGAAAAGGTTGAACATGTCATGGAAATTTGAGGTTGATCCTGGCTTTGATTATTTGATCCGGTTGCATTTTTGTGAGTTGATATATGAAAAGGCAAATCAGCGAATTTTCAGGATCTACATAAACAACAGGAGTGCTTCTGATAATTTTGATGTTTTCTTGAAAGCAGGAGGGATGAACAAGGCTTATCATACGGACTATTTTGATGCAGTCTCCACCAGAATCAACACACTCTGGGTTCAATTAGGTCCTGACACTGCAGCTGGTGCTTCAGGAACTGATGCTCTCTTAAACGGGCTGGAGATTTTCAAGCTGAGTAAGAATGGTAATCTTGCCTACACAGGAAGAATTGAGTCAAGTGGGAATTCTGCAAGAAGAAGAAAGTCTTGGATTCTCTGGGTGGGAATTGGTGTAGGTGTGGCCTCTGTTATAATTCTTGCGGCTATATTTACTCTCATCTTTTGCTTGTACAAGAACCAGAGGAAAGAATCGAGTAAGGCAAAAAACACATGGTGGCGGTCTTTGTTTCTACCCGGTTCCACTATAAGTAGTGTTGCTAATGTTAAGAGAGGAACCCAGAATCTATGTGGATCTGTAGTATCTACCAGAGTTGGCAAGTGGTTTACGTTGGCAGAGATTCGTTCAGCAACAAGTAACTTTGATGAAGCATTGGTGATCGGAGTCGGAGGCTTTGGGAAAGTATACAAAGGAGAGATTGGAGATGGCATACTTGCAGCCATTAAACGATCAAATCCCCAGTCTGAGCAAGGCCTCAGAGAATTCCAGACAGAGATTGATACGCTCTCAAAGCTGAGACACAGGCATTTGGTCTCCTTGATTGGATTCTGTGAAGAACAGAATGAGTTGATCTTGGTTTATGAGTATATGGCAAAAGGCAGTCTCAGAAGCCATCTTTTTGGAAGTGATCTCCCTCCCTTGACTTGGAAGCAACGGTTAGAAGCATGCATTGGTGCTGCACGGGGACTCCATTACCTTCATTCAGGAGCTGACAGGGGAATAATTCATAGGGATGTTAAGACAACTAACATACTTCTTGATGAGAATCTAGTGGCAAAGATGTCAGATTTTGGGTTGTCGAAAACAGGCCCTGCTTATGAGCACACCCATGTTAGTACAGCAGTGAAGGGGAGCTTTGGATACCTTGATCCCGAGTACTTCAGGCGACAACAGTTGACTGAGAAGTCAGATGTTTACTCTTTTGGTGTCGTGTTGTTTGAAGTAGTCTGTGCTCGAGCTGTCATAAATCCAAGCTTGCCAAAGGATCAGATTAACCTTGCAGAGTGGGCAATGCAGTGGCAACGGAAGAGGTCACTTGAGACCATCATTGACCCACACCTCAGGGGCAATTACTGCCCTGAATCGATGAAAAAGTTTGGAGAGATAGCAGAAAAGTGTCTTGCGGACGAGGGAAAGAATCGACCAGCAATGGGGGAGGTGCTGTGGCATTTGGAGTATGTTTTACAACTCCAAGAAGCTTGGTTGCATGCTAATGCCAAGGACAAGTCCTTTTCAAGCATTGGGGATTTGCCAGACGAGGGAGAGAGAGTAGCCGAAGTGAGAATCGAACCAGTTTAGCAGACTACCAAATCTGAGATTGAAGATTGATAAAGATTTTGTTAATGTATATCACACTAAAGCTATACTTTGGCAGTAAACTTAATGGTACATTTTGGCAGGAGCTAGAGAAATCTCATCTCAATATTCTATGGTTGGAGATTCTTTTTATTGTTTTGGAGCAAATTTTTATATAAACTAGAATTCAACCTTGTCATCTCCAATGTAACAGCAGTGAGTAAGGATGTTAATATACCAGGATTTCATGTGTTACATCCCTGGCTGTGTTTTAAGTTTGTACCCGTTTAATATTACATAATAGTACCTAAATAGGCCGACTGGTGTAATGCTGTAGCACTAATGGCACGCATGACAAGTCATCTTAATCTTCATGATTGTTAAGCTGAAGAGGATCATGGACTTCTAGTCTTTCTCAGACTTCTGTTGGCATCCTCCAAGTCCAGTAAGCTGCAGAGGATCATGGACTTCTAGTCTTTCTCAGACTTCTGTTGGCATCCTCCAAATAGTCTATCATCCAAAAGAACATGTGTCCGGAAGCAGTAAACAGGAACTTTGATGCTTCAGCAATATACTAAAACAATCATTGTTTGGAATGGAGATTCATCAGTTCAAGCTGTAACATTTTGAAGAAAACGTCTACCGATCTCAAGTATCCAGACTGACCGTACTGATATAGTTATGGTGGTCCATTGATGCACACAAGAAACATGTGAGCATGAAAAAGCTGAAACAGTGACCAAAGTTATGCAAATAAAAATTAGCTCTGGGACAAACGAAAATAAGGCACGAGGAGATGGACAGAAATTCTGACAAGAAAAGTACAAGTAATAAACTTATATTCTTATGTTTCAATCTACGAACAGAAGAACGCATGAACATGTAGATACAGAGGCGATCTCCAATAACCATAAGAACATAATTGAACTGTCCAGTTTCGCATTTCAAGTAACTAGACGGCAATCGTGCTTGAATTGCAGCAAAGCCAGTGATTATAAACTTACACCACAACAACAGCCTAGTCAAATTGATTGCAATTTAATATTTCTCACTTCTTCTCCAATATCGCAAAACCCACATGACAATCAGGAAAAAAAGAAGAATTACAAAAGACTTTTCAAAAGCCTTAGAACCTCACAAGCCAAACGTTCATTCTATAAGTTCATGGGTTTTGGAGGGAATCAACAATGGCCAAAGCGAGATACTCTCTTCTTCCACCTCGAATATCGTCCTCTTCAACGCGGATAACGATCATGCACGTCATGTTCACTTTCCTGATCCTGACTACTCTTCTCGCCCTTGGAATCTTCTCAATTCATAGTAATTCCGACGATTATCGTAAAGCCATTGATCTCACCAGCATCCTTCATTATAAAGTTGACAGGTGCATTTTTATGTTTTAGTCATTGAGTTTGAAATGTGACGTGATAAATATGTATTCTTTGTGGGTTATGGATTTTACTGTTTGAGGGTTGACCTTTTGTGTAGGTACGAGGAAGACCAAGGAGGCGAAGAACAGTGGGTTGAAGAAGTAACACTGTGGGAGCCTCGTGCTTTCATTACTCGTATCTTAATTTTAAAAGGATAGTATTGGATTTTTAATCCGATTAATATCTGCACTATTCGATTCAAAAAAAATAAATACGGAGATTAAAAAATGGACGTTGAAAAATGGATGTGGATATGGATTTGGATATTGGTCTAGTGATAACCCGAACTATGGATACCCATATCTTACCCGTTTTTTATTAACTCTATTTTTTATTTTTTCTTGAATATTTATGGTTAAATATAATAAAATATTAATATTTTATGAAAAGAAACAACTTTAAAATCTCCACTTTACTCTTCAGTACTGACTTTTTTATCATATTTTATTTTCTTATAGGATTATAATAATGCAAATGATATGAAGATAGAGTTTTGAATGTTGTGGAGTTCACGTAAAGACAATTTGAAGCTTTGGTTATTTCAATCTTTGTTCCAGTTATAAATTGTGAAAAATGTATGTTGTCTTTGTACTAGATATTATGATTTTTATTATTTCAATTTTATAGTTTTTTAATACATACATATCAAAATCTTGACTTGTTATTATTAAAGTAATTTTGATTTGGAGTGTTCGCAAAAATCTGTTCTTTATATTTTCTATTTAGAAGTTATATTTTTATATGTTGTACAATCCGATGGATATCCAAAAATTTGAACAACTCAATGGATCTGGATATAGGTAGTAAATCGTAAAAATCAATGGATATAGATATAGATATGGGTTGAATCATAAAAATAGATATACATATGGGTAGAGTAAAACCCAAATCAAACCCTACCCGTTGTCATCCCTATTTTAGGCCAATTCAGTTTTTGTTTAGTATATTTGTTTTTTCAGATATTTTTGTTTCATTAACTAAGTTGGGCTAAGCTAAAGCCCAGAGTTCGAATCCATTTTTGTAAATTCCTTTGTTAGCTAGTGGAATCGGTAGTCTTCGTCTCTCTTCTCTGTTCTTTGCGACAAAACCCTAGATAGTATCACACCAGAGAGAAGAACAGAGCGGAAAAGAAACGAAGATGCCTCCAAAAGCAGCCAAATCTAAGGAAGCACCAGCAGAGAGGCCGATCCTCGGTCGATTCTCCTCTCATCTCAAGATTGGCATTGTAATTACTTCTTTTCTTCTCTTTATTCTGTGGTGCTTTGGATATTCATCATCTGTTTTGCTGCCAAAGAAACGCATATTTTTTTTCCTTCAACTGTTAAGTTGAAAAGGGTCAAACGTTTTAGAAGTTGAAAATGAAAAGTCAAATACTTCAACATTTCGATAGGTTATCAGCTTTTTCTTCTCCTGTCGATTGTTGCTTTAGCTGTTCTGATATTGTATGTGTTGTATTTGATCCAGCGGTACTTTTGATTTTTAATTACGAAAATCAAATGCCTTTGTAATGTAAATGGAAATTGAAGGTGAAGGTGTCGAATTTTGTTTGGTTTTGATTGAGTTTTTAAATAGATTTTGTAGCTTTATGTGGTAAATCATATTCTAAGAGTTGGATAATCAGAAAACGATAATCTGTTTTCTGGGTGCTAGCAGTTTTCACCGAAATTCCGAACTGCTGTGCGAAATGTTTTTCTTGTCAAATAGACATTTTCAACAAACTGGCCTTTTTGTTCTGGTGATTCTTTTCATTATGATGGAGACTAACGTAGATGAGTATCAATTTTATGAATTTAACTTTAAAATTTCCTGTATTTTTCAGGTTGGACTGCCAAATGTTGGTAAGTCGACTCTTTTCAACACATTAACAAAGTTGGCAATACCAGCAGAGAACTTCCCTTTCTGTACAATTGAGCCTAATGAGGCTCGAATTAATGTCCCTGATGAGAGATTTGATTGGCTTTGCCAATTGTACAAGCCAAAAAGTGAGGTTTGTGTTTGAATATTTCACTTCTTATTCAAGTTATTATGGTATATGTGTATAGAAAACTTACCTATCCTGCTGTATCATAAATGTGATATCATATTACAAATGTTGCCTCTAGAAAGCTTACCTGTTCAACTATATAAAGTTCTTCTTACATGTTACATTCAGGTTTCTGCTTTCCTGGAAATCCATGATATAGCTGGATTGGTTAAGGGTGCCCATGAAGGCCAGGGGCTGGGCAACAATTTCCTATCCCATATCCGTGCAGTTGATGGAATCTTTCATGTGCTGCGTAAGATGCCCATCCTCAATGCAACTCAATTTGAATGTTACTGTTTATCCATTACTTTTTTTGAGTCTACTTTCCAGGAATGAGCTTAATACCGATTTCAATGAGTTTGACTAAATATCTAGCTCAAATGCCTATTTTGAGCCTGTGCCTATGAAGTCCTTTGCCATTTTTATTTTTCTGTGGGAGTACAAACGTTTTAATTTATCTTTTGCATCCCAAAAATGTCGCTGTCTGTTAGCTCTCCTTGCCTCTGCCGTGCTTCTGTGGCTTTGACCTTGTTTATAGTGATCTGAACTACTAAGAATTTTAAAAGCAAAGTGTGGGAAGGGGTTCCTATCTGCATCATAAAGATGAGAAAATTTCCATCTGTGTGTGCACGGAGCTTTCTTTTTTTCTACGTGATCAGTGTTTTTTGGTCATACTGAGAAAATGTTTGGAGATTCCTATTTCATACCTTGCTCCTCTTGACATGGTTTTATGTCCTATGTTGTCTTATAAGTACTTTCTTGGTATATTTGTGTAACTTCTTACCTATACCTATATTCATGTGCTTTAGGTGCATTTGAAGATCCAGATATTATTCACGTAGATGACTCTGTGGACCCTGTAAGAGATTTAGAGGTTATTACTGCTGAGTTACGGCTAAAGGTATGTCCTTTAAGGTTGTAGTGAGGACAAGTTTTGCTTTGAGTCATTAGACTTTTCATGAGAAACTTTGTAGTTTCTAACATATCTGGCACTACTGCAGTCAGTAGGTGTTGTTTTTCCTATTCTTTTATTTGTTTTATAATGGCATTAAGATGCTAGGTTGTATGTGGTGTCCTTTCAAAATTTTTCTGGGGATAAAAGAGCTTAATTTGACATGATCAAGTATCGTTTTTGTTGGGACATTCAACCACCCAGTGTGCTCTTATTTCTCTCCATATTTAGCATAATTGTCTTCCTTTATAGCATAGCAGCACTTTTGTATGATGACTCATTGCCTGAACTGGGGAAATTATGAAATTTGGCTTCACAGTACGCAGGAGCTGACTCAATATAGACTTCTAAGAACCAGACAGTTTGGTCATTGAATGTTTTATGCAGTAATGATTAGCATCCTCTCTTCTGTTTTTGCTTTAGTGAGAATTGTTTAGCCTTGTTTTATGGGTTTTTTGACAACTTATCCCAAGCATCTGTAGACTATTTGTTTCACTTCTTCAGTCCTGCCTTTGATTCTCTGCATACATCACTTATTTGGATACAAATGCAACCATTGGATTTTATCTAGAAGATGAATGTTACATAGTCATTGTGAGGAGATGTTTTAAATATTATTTTTCATGAATGCAATGTAGGATATTGAATTTGTGGACAGAAGAATAGAAGACGTTGAAAAGAGCATGAAGAGAAGCAACGACAAGCAGTTGAAAATAGAGCATGAGCTGTGTGGCAAGGTTTGTCTTGGTCATTCAAAGTAATTTTTTAGCTTGTCTGCAAATTTATTGGCACATATCACTTTCCAGATGCGTGTGAAATTTTTCTCTAGTACCTTAGTTGATGCCTCTCTGAATATGTGTTTAGATTTCTTCATGATTTTATAAACTTCTGGCTGATAACCATTTGTATCCCTTCCAGTTTAAATGTGAACCCCATGGTAACATCATTTTAAAGATTTGATGGAATAAATTTTAACTGCTGTTGATCCATGCTGGTTCATGGTCTGCAGGTCAAGTCATGGCTTGAAGATGGGAAAGATATCCGCTTAGGAGACTGGAAGGCTGCTGATATCGAGATTCTGAATACCTTCCAGTTGCTTACTGCCAAGCCTGTTGTTTATTTGGTATTATTCGTATCTATTTCCACCTTTTCTCTTTGATCAAATTCTTTAATTGTTAAAGATATTGCTGTAGATTCCATATTTAAGTAGCTATGCTGCTCAGCTATGCATCTAACTTCTAGAGTTTCATACTTATCTCCCCACTTTTTCAATGTATTAATTTGGGTTATAAGTTTAGTTGGCTCTTTTATTGCCTTTAGGTGTTAGCAATATATAAATTGTTTTCTTTTTGTCATACCGAGTTGACGAATATCCCTATATTAACTTATATGTGTCAACAGGTGAACATGAATCAGAAAGACTATCAGAGAAAAAAGAACAAGTTTTTGCCCAAGATTCATGCTTGGTAAGTCTGATGTTTTCTGCACTTTTACCATCTTGAGTTTTTTTAGCATATATTTTTTCCCAACAGGTAATGTTTTTGCATGAGCATGTATAACTGCTACCTTTGTTCTTTGTTGATGCGTGAATACAACCTTAATTAAGGTCATTGCAATGGTATCTCAACAAAATGCATCCGCAAAGCCAGTGTTTCTTTCTATACTTGAGATTGGATTCATGATCTCAAGTTTTGCTCTAAATGGAATGAAATGATAGAGCACTATCATCTTTGTTAATTTGTCCAAAGAGCTTCTGGTAGTACTGACACTTTTTTTAAAAATAAAATAGTACTGGCTTGTACATGTTTATTACTTAATTGATTGGACATCAATCATAATTGTTATCCGTTTTAGGGTGCAGGAACATGGGGGTGAAACAATTATTCCTTTCAGCTGTGCCTTGGAGAGAAATCTTGCTGATATGCCACTAGATGAGGCAGCTAAGTATTGTGAGGAGAATCAAGTGCAAAGGTTAGTAAAAGATTTAAGAGAGGCTTGTGGTTCTCCATCCTTTATTTAAGAGAGGCTTGTGGTTCTCCATCCTTTCTCATTTGAAATATGAGTAGTAATTCAAAATTTTCCATATCTGTTTTTAATAGTCTTTCATAGCAAATTGAGAGAATCTAGTCTTTACTTCTATAGATGTATGCGTGCGGGTATAACTTCTTGAAGTTGTTTATTCAGCCTTGTCATAAGTTGTAGTGGTGGCATGAAAATTCATGAATTTGAAGCTTTATTTTTTAATTTCCTGACTATTAATTTTGTCCTTTAGACATATGCAAACTGAATGTCAAACAATTTTTTTTCTTGGTTTCAGAATGAATTCTACCCCCCTTCTATTATTACAAGTCCGATCAGACAAGTTATTCTACTTTGAATCAGCTCTTTTCTACAACTTCTCGCTCTCACACACAATGATTTTACATGTGTGCTGAGATTGTCGTGGGACTTGTACAAAAATAACTTTGTCAGAATTGTTATTACTTTGTGATGAAGTTAACCAAATTGAACTTTCATGCAGTGCCCTTCCTAAGATCATAAAGACTGGATTCTCAGCAATTAATCTGATATACTTCTTCACAGCTGGTCCTGATGAGGTACTTCAGTTATTTATTCTTGGCAAGTCTTATGGAGCATGTAGAAGAGCATAACTGTGGTCTTTGTAGCATGAATCTCTCACTGTGATAAACTAAAATGTCAATACAGTTAATGCCTTTATTGACTTTCTACTTTGAGTAAGATGTGTGGTCGACAAGACTCTACACATGAGGGCTTAGGTGCAACCCAGATTGAGGGACCGCCAGCACTCATCTTTGGGGGTGAACTGGCTACCCCTGAAATTTTGCTTAATACATGGTTGAATTATTAGTTTCAATTGTCCATTCCCTGCTCCTTATGCAAACCTTATTGATTTTGCGTGTTTGCTTGATATCCTTTATGGAAATTCTCTAAGTGGAGTTGTCAATTTGCATGAGATTATAGCTTCGGTGATGTGCCATCTTTGTCATTTTTTTAATGCTAATGTTTATTATTCGTTTTCATGTGCATTTATGAAATTCTCGACTGATGTCCAAATGATTTGCTATTACAGGTAAAGTGTTGGCAAATCAGACGGCAGACAAAGGCCCCTCAAGCTGCTGGAACTATCCATACAGATTTTGAGAAAGGGTTCATATGTGCCGAGGTTGTCTTTATTTCATGCTCAAATAATTTTAATGCCTTAAAGATCTTTTGGAATCCTTTTATATTAAGAGTCCCTGAAGTTTGATCTGTACATTTTCTTCTGATCAAACATAGGTCATGAAATTTGAAGATCTGAAGGAGCTTGGTAGTGAGTCAGCTGTGAAGGTACATACTTTCATTAGTAGAATTGTTTGACTGCAGGTCTTTTCATTCAACTCAAGGATCCAAAACCAGGTCCTCAAGGATTTGACTTGAGTGTGCAAGGGTTGATTAGCCCTCCTCCGGATATATTTGCTGTGTTAGTCCAAGAAGAGATTATAAATTGTTAAGACTTAAGACTGGATGTTGATTGATGAATTTACTTGTTCATTTGCATTTCAGTTTTGCTAGGATTCTACAATGCTTCTGCACTTCTGTTTAAAAACGAAAAGAAATAGAATAAACATATATTTCTTTTGGGCTTTTGATGCAGGCTGCTGGGAAGTATAAACAGGAGGGAAAGACCTATGTTGTTCAAGATGGAGACGTTATATTCTTCAAGTTTAACGTATCCAGCGGGGGCAAGAAGTGAGAGACACTGAGTCAGCAGTTAATTTATTGAAGCTGAGTTTTGATTGGAATGTAATCATAAATTTTAAGTTTTGCATGCCTTTGATTGCTAGTATAAAAATGTCTGTAACCTGTCTTTATAGTTCTGTAGAACTTGCTCACTCAGCAGATACTACTGATATATTTGAGGATGACGAGCATAAATCTGAGATTGCTTATCCATGCAGGTTCTTGTTTCTACAAATTCTTTTATTGCACGATTTCTCATAAGTTTGCCACTTTTTCCAATCCCTTCCTCATTCGTTTGCCACTTTCACCAATTATGAGTTGTCCTCATTCTTCTCGTACAACTAGCATTATGATTGAGCAACATCTTGTCATTTTTTTATAAAGATTCATAATTATATGTGGGGACATGAGTTTGTTGGGTCTTGAATGAAATAGTGTTGCATCTTGGTGACATTGATTTGGGGATGAAATCTTGGTTGGATCATCATATTGCCTACCATCTTTTTGCAATGTGGGATGAGTATAGTGGTGTCTAACGATCCATTTGCCAAGATTCAACATTTTTCATCCATGGCTGCTTAGTACTTACTCATCGTTGTTTTATGTACGAGGAATTTTATGTGGAAGTTGAAATTCTCTCTTTTCTTAATGTTCTTATGCTTTCCGTGAAGTCAAGCCCTCCACTCATCATTCCAAATCATTTTGAAGTAAAAATAAAAAAGAAAGAGGATTGTTAAATCACAGACGTATTGATGTAAACATTAAATTCCACTCACCCAACACCCCACCTAAAACTTTCGAGTATATCCTGATCCAATTAGACAAGGAAAATATGGATGCTTGATCACAAAAATGGTTTGTTTATATATGTTGACCAAACTCTTATTGTTGCTTCATTTTTTAAGTTGTTGTTTATGGTATGTACTAATTAAAAAAAATTAAGAACCTTCATTTTTTTAATGTTAGTTAAAAGTACATGTAAATATTAATATGTATGCCTATTATGCTCATATTTTTGGATCTAGAATTATCGTCTAGTAATAACAACAATAACATCTAATGAAAGTCTTGTTAAGACGCGGGATTTGAGAAAGTTCAATAATACTCAACCTTATCTTTACCTATTTATGAAATCTATTATTATAAGTAGAGCTCGGTCGTGAATTACAACTGAAGTCAACATTTCTATTTGCATTATACTTGATTAACACAATAATTTGCAGACTTTATATGAGTAATAAGAAAAGCAAATGAACACTTAATTTGAGAGATTTAGACTAATGTAAACGACAAGGAGACAGGATATGGGACATGTAGCGGCAGGGGACCATGTCCATGGGCAGTTGAGATAAAGTTTTAGTGATGAATTGTGGTCCTCTTGATCTACTTACTACCATGTTGCTCAAGCTGACCTACATTTGTCACTGAACATGATGGGGAGACACAGTTCGGCGTGTCATATATGCGTTGGATGAGCCCGCGCGAGTAGCTCAGTTGGTCATTGGGAAGGAAAGTGAGTCCAAAGTCTCGGGTTCGAGTCTCGGCAGCGGTAGTGTGGGAGTTCATCCAATGTGGTAACTCCTTGTGTACATTGAGCACTGGGCCACTTTTCCGAGAAGCTGGCTGGGATCAGACCGTGATTTACCTCCCTCACACAATATCGGACAAGAGTGTGGAGGCGCCTAGGATGGGCATTCCACCTTTCGAGTCCACTATATGCGTTGGATGAAGTACAAAAATTGGTGGGTCTCAACACAGCCTAGAGTAACACCTCCACCTACTTCACCTCCTGTTTGCTGCCGTCGTTGTGCTTGGCGTTTGCAATGCATCACTGAAGTTGCATAAGATTATATTATCCAGTCAAAGGAGCAGAAGTGGGTCCCGCTTATTACGTGTCACTCAAAAAAGCATTTGGATTTTGGAGTTAACCCAAAAACGAGAAAGGAATAGAGAGAGCTTCCATGTCTTTTGGTTTTGGCGGGTAATTTCATGATTTATTTTGTTAAAAAAGTGTGTATACCCAGAAGGGGTTTCACGTTTTCCGACATCTTTTGTTTGTATACTGACGCTAAAACTCCCCGAAAGAACAAAAGATCAGACCTTTTAAAAATGCTTTTAACCAGTAAGCCCTTTGGTGACCACCACATGCCGACAAGGTGGTTTGGTTGTTTCATCGCATAAGTAAGCATTAAAAACAGTGTTGGGGAGTTTTCCGTGCTGCTTAACTGTTTAATCACCTATTTGTGCAGTCACAAATGGCTTTTATTGCCAAAATATTTCTTGGTCCCTTCTGTCTTCATTACAAGGTCGCTCTGGAGTTGTAATATGCTGCCCCCGTTTACTGTTCTTGGTGCGGTTCTGTGCTGGCGTACTTGGTTATGTAATCTACTTGCCTTTAAGGCTTTAAGCAGGCTAAAACCAATATTTACTTTTTAGTGAATGTTCCAGCACACTCGAGGGGAAAAGTTCTCGTCTTATCATTCTTTCTTACGCGCTTTTTCTCTTGGCTTGTTTCACTTTATTGTTGACTCTTCCCAGTTTGGCTTTAAAGTTCTAACCTTTCTGGATGAGAGAGGTAATATGAACCTGCATTGTTGATGAAAGTTGAGATCTTGATGGAACATGCTACAGGTTTTTCCGCTTGAATATTTCGACGGGGAACTCTGGTCTATTGTCAAGAAAGAGAGGGCTAAAATGCGAAGCTCAGTAAAGGGTGATTTTAGTTCTAAGTTTAGAGCGCTGGAGGGTGATATAATTTTCTAGTTGAAGATAAAGGCCTTCCCTGCACTAGTCTTTTAGTTTCTAAAAGGTCGGACCTTACTGCAGATTCCAGTTTCCAGTTGTTCTATGCTTCTCAATTTTATTCAAGAGGCCAGTGTTGTTTCTGTTCTTTTCAGCATTTCATGATCTGAAATTTATTTTAATCTGCTGAATATAGAAGCTCATCTTAAATTTTCACTGATACTTTAGGCCTAACTGGAGCATTGGTAGGAGGAATATGAAACTCTTCAGGCTTTTCGTGTTATCCTTATTTTGCTTCTCAGCGGTTGGGCAGCTTCATTCACAAGACATTTTGGCATTACTTGAGTTTAAGAAAAGTATCAAGTATGATCCTACTGGTTATGTACTTGAATCATGGAACGAGGAATCCATTGATTTCAATGGTTGTCCTGCATCTTGGAATGGCATAGTCTGCAACGGTGGAAATGTTGCTGGTGTTGTCCTGAATAACTTAGGCCTCTCTGCTGATGTAGATTTGGGTGTGTTCACAAACCTTACGAAACTTGTCAAACTCTCAATGTCTAACAACTCTATATCCGGAAAAATTCCTGTAAATGTTGGTAACTTCAGAAGGCTTGAATTCTTGGACTTGTCTGATAATCTCTTTTCTTCGGTAATACCAATAGGGATTGGTAGACTACAGAGTTTAAGGAACCTTTCATTAGCTGGGAACAAATTCTCTGGCTCAATTCCTGACACAATTTTAGAGCTTGCATCAGTTGAATCCCTGGACTTTAGCCGCAATTCCTTTTCTGGGCCTCTGCCAGCATCGTGGACAAGGCTGAATAGTTTGTTGTATCTGAATCTATCTGTAAATGGATTCAGTAAAAAAATTCCTCGGGGCTTTGAGCTGCTTTTAGGGCTTCAGGTGCTTGACTTGCATGGAAATATGTTTGATGGGAATCTAGATGGGCATTTTTTTCTTCTGACTAATGCTAGTCATATTGACTTGAGTTCAAATATGCTTGCAAGCTCTAGTTCGCAGATGATACTGCCTGGTCTTTCTGATAGTGTCAAGGTCCTAAATCTTAGTCACAACCAGCTTGCTGGATCCCTTATAGGTGGAGGTGACCTTGGCTTGTTTGCAAACTTGAAAGTGTTGGATTTGAGCTACAATCAGTTATCTGGAGAATTGCCAGGATTTAATTTTGCTTATGAGCTGGAGGTCCTTAGATTGAGTAACAACAGGTTCTCAGGGTTTATTCCCAATGACCTATTGAAAGGAGATTCTCTTCCTTTGACCGAGCTCGACTTGAGTGCTAATAATCTCTCAGGTAGTGGTTCAATTTTTGCTTTAGCTATTATTTCTCTACGTGGTATCCTAGTTGTTTTGAATTTATTCTCATTTAGCAGCATAAATTAATTCTGTAACTTGGTTTAGCATGTCACTTAACGTCATAGTATTCTCTTTCAGGGCCTGTAAGTATGGTCATGTCAACAACTCTACGTCTTCTCAACCTGTCTTCAAATGCACTCATGGATGGACTTCCCTTGCTGACTGGAAGCTGTGCTGTGCTTGATCTATCAAACAATCAATTTAAAGGAAATATAACCAAAATTTCCAAGTGGGAAACTATTGAATATCTTGATCTCAGCCAAAACCAGCTGACGGGGCCAATACCTGAAGTAACCTTCCAACTTTTGCGTCTAAATTATCTTAATCTCTCCCACAATTCTCTCAATAGCTTTCTCCCTAAAGTTATTACACAGTCATCAAAGCTTAGAGTCCTAGATCTCAGTTCCAATCAAATAGCTGGTCCTCTACTGGCAGATTTGTTAACTTTACCTACCTTGGAAGAACTCTACCTTGGGAGTAATTTACTTCGAGGTTCTATTGAATTTTCTCCTCCTTCAAGCAATAAATCCAACCTTCAAATTCTTGATCTTTCCCGTAACCAACTAAGTAGCTATTTCCCTGCTGAATTTGCATCATTACCTGGACTTCAAATGCTAAATCTTGAAGGCAATAATATATCTGGTTCCCTTCCAACTTCCATGGCTGACATGAGCTCAATAACCTTTTTAGATTTATCCCAAAATCATTTCACAGGTCCTTTACCATTCAATTTGTCTAACACCCTTACAAACTTTAATGTTTCTTATAATGATCTCTCTGGAATCGTACCAGAAAATTTGAGAAGGTTCCCTAACACTTCTTTCTACCCTGGAAACAGTAGACTAAGTCTCCTCAGTGGTCCTGCTGGAGATAGCAATTCTCCAGCTGAAAAGCCTAGGAGGAAACCAATCAATACTGTTGTCAAGGTGGTAATCATAGTTTGTTGTGTGATTGCAGTGATTGTTCTTATAATGCTTGCTGTCTTCATACGCTACATTCTCTTATCAAAGAGACCCTCTTCTGATCCTGTGACAAGTAAAGATATCAACAGGCACACTCCCAACACAAATCCATCCAGTGTGAGTAGAACAAGTGGAGGTGCCTTGATTGTTTCGACTGAGGATCTTGTAGCATCAGGAAAAGGATCATCATCTGAGGTTATCAGTCCTGATAAGAAAATGGCTGCACTAAGTGGCTTCTCACCATCAAAGCATAGCCAGTTATCTTGGTCGCCAGAGTCTCAGGATTCATTTGCTGCTGAAACCCCTGCGAAACTTGATGTGGGTTCACCAGACCAATTGGTGGGAGAGCTGCATTTTCTTGATGATACAATAACATTGACACCCGAGGAGCTGTCAAGGGCCCCAGCTGTAGTACTAGGGAGGAGCAGTCATGGAACTTCTTATAGGGCAACACTTGATAATGGAATCTTCATAACTGTGAAATGGTTGAAGGAAGGGGTGGCCAAACAGAAAAAAGAGTTTTCTAAGGAGGCTAAAAAATTTGCAAATATCAGGCATCCAAATGTGGTGGCATTGAGAGGATATTACTGGGGGCCAACACAGCATGAGAATCTCATTCTTTCAGACTATATCTCACCTGGAAGTCTTGCAAGCTTTCTGTATGGTAAGTTCTTGACATTTTTAAGGTTTTGGATTCCTTAGATAGTTGTAAATACTCCGCATTAATATCTAGACAACCAAATACGAAAAGAGAGAAATTAAAGATAAAATTACTTTGGAGTTATCTGCTTACATGTAGAGGCCTGTCCACTAAAATTTATGCCAAAAAGAACATGTTAGCGGCCAACAATGCAGGCCATTCTTTATACACGTCAAAAGTTCTGGCTGCGTCTGAGTTATCTGCCAATACGTGACCAAAGCAAAAGCTCATTCTGGAAATAACTGGTTTTGTATTGTCAGAGTATCTGTTATCCAAAGTGCATGAGCTAAAGTTACACTCTGCTGTATGCATTTCAATTAACTTTGTCATGTGATGCATAATGATGAAGCGATTTTAGTGCTTTTTGGTTTAAAGTGATTAGCTAATTTGGTTTAATGCAAGGTTTTCTAAATTTTTTGAGTTGATTAATGTTTAACTAACACCAATCGGAGAGGTGAAGGGCACCATTTTATGCTATTGATTTTAAGATTGATCTGTTTCATTGAGTGGAGTCCCATGACGACCTTGCTTACTGCATTTCCACATTTGAGGTGCCCCTGTGCCATTATCTTTTGTTTATGCATTCATGGGCAATGGGATCATCAGACTATGCAACCTAGGAATTATTCAACTTCACTTCTTGCAATCACAATTTTCAGATCGACCAGGGAGAAAAGGGCCGCCATTAACCTGGCCTCAGAGGCTGAAAATAGCTGTTGACATAGCACGTGGCCTGAACTATCTACATTTTGACCGAGCTATTCCACATGGTAATATCAAAACAACAAATGTGCTGTTGGATGGGCCTGAACTCAACGCACGAGTTGCAGACTATTGCCTCCATCGACTTATGACTCAGGCTAGCACCATAGAACAGATACTTGATGCTGGGGTCTTAGGCTATCGCGCACCAGAATTGGCTGCTTCCAAGAAACCACTTCCATCATTCAAGTCGGATGTTTATGCCTTCGGAGTGCTGCTGCTGGAACTAATAACCGGCAGATGTGCCGGTGATGTGATTTCTGTACAACATGGCCGAGTTGACTTGACGGATTGGGTCCAGCTTAGGGTGACAGAAGGTTTTGCTTCAGAGTGCTTTGATCCTGCATTAAAACCTGAAATGGGCACCCCGGTGGTTGAGAAAGGAATGAAGGACGTCCTTGGAATAGCTCTAAAATGTGTAAGGTCTGTGTCTGAGAGGCCAGGCATTAAGACCATATATGAAGATCTTTCTTCCATATAGAATCTGTTTCTGCGGAAGTTTTGTGGGGTGTTAATATCTCATTGGCCCCGCTTCTGTCATTTTCTTGTTTCCTGAAGGGATTATTGTTAGCATTCTTAGTTGATTTCAGACTGCGAGATTTCAAACTGGTGCGATGATGATGATGATGATTCTTAGTTGATTTTACGAAACACTGTTAGTAAGGAAAGATCACATCTGGAAGAATGGATAAAACTGTTCAAAAGATATGTTTGTCTTTGGGGAAAGCGATTATTTAGTAATTTACTATACTAAATGCAGTTTTTAAGGAAAGCCACAGCTGCAAAGAAAACTTAGAAATCAACTGTCACACTCACAAAGCATAATTGATACAAATGTAGACCTAAAACACAAACCTGAAATGTTATGTACTTAAACAAAAATAATTTGTTTGCTTAAATTTTTTATTTTGATTTTTAGTTTTGGTTTTTTCTGATTTATATAATTTACAAAAATCATAAAAAAGATTTTTATTTTACATTTTATTTAAAAATATATGATTTAATTGTTCAATATTAATTATTAATAAAGATTTATGAATAATTTAACTTTAGATTGTATATTTAATTATTTAGAATCGCTATCATTTAATTTAAATAATTTTAATTTAATAATTATTAATAAATATAATTAAATTTTAAAATATTCAAAATAAATAATTTTAAATAAATTTGCTTTAATAATTTAAAACAAACATTAACTTATAAATAAAAGCATTTATTAAATTATTTATTTTCATAACTATTTAACCTTTTATTGATAAAAATAAATTTCCCTTAAAATTTATCTAATATATATTTATTATCAGTAATAAAAATATAATTACATTTACATTAATAACCGAACAGTTCCTAAAATAAGATAAAATGTTTATTTTATTTAAAAATGGAATTAAAAGCAAAAAATAAAACTAAAATTTACAGTAAAAATTAAAAAATAGAAGTAAAAGTAAACAATCCCTTAGACTCCTTTTATAATGCAAATGCAGTAACTCTACTTTGTTTTCCCTCTTTTGTTAACGATATTGCCATAGCACAGCAATATCTGTTAAAATCACACCAGTTTCATATAATACAATACAACAATATGACAAAAATAGTAAAGTTTGTGCATTTTATCATCATATATATTTATATTTATTCATTTAATTGGAAAGAAAAATAGCAAGTTGTTCTTTTTATGATACAATGGGTAACATTCATTTCCTAAAATGCAAAAGATATGTTAAAAAGATTAAATAGGAAAATCATGATCGAAATAGCGGATCGAAAGCAATGGAGCTTGAGCGTGGGTTTTTTGTCGCAATAAAATGACCTTTTTTTTCTTTTCTTCTTATTTTATTTATTATTTATTATAAAATTTAAATATGGTATGTTTGGACTGAATTAACATATTTTTTTGTTTTACTACCAGTAACTTTTCCTTAGCCAAGTTTAAGCAAAATAGCAGAGCAAGTACAAGCATTAATAGCATAGTAAAAATGTATTCTTCGTCATTAATATGTTTGTTCACGGTAATTGTAGCCTATTGGAAGAATCAATGACTGTATCTTTTATGTACTTGCAAGTACTAATACATCTAAAATTCTTAACTAGCTAATGTAAATAGCCTCATCTCACCTAGGCTATGGAAACAATTAACATCCCTCCTCTAAAGCCTCGTCAAATAGGGAGTGTTATGCGTGAATATTTTTTGAGTAAATCAGTAAAATTTTATACAAATAAAAAAAGGTTATGTACGTAACAAGAGATTTGCTAAACAGAAATCTCGTACCTACCAAAAAGAACAAGTTAGGACAAAATCACAAGGAACCTAGCTCAAACCTTAAAATAACACTACCAACAACTCTCCTCCACAA
>JANIPN010000003.1:55395423-55406902 GCA_027478595.1 Erythroxylum anguifugum
CTTACCAATTCTATACATTTTATTATTATCAAAACATTAAGGAATTTATTTTGTCAACCACCATTGGTCCAACAGTAGAAAGCTAGATTTAACTACTCAGGAACCCAAGTGCACCAACAACAAGCCATCAATACAAAAGTCCAATAAACATAATCCAAACCCAAAATACCAAAGCTACAATCACCAGAACTAAAAAATGAGGATGTAAGAAAATTATGCTATTATGCTATTTTCCGTGTCCACTGTCATGATTACCTTCGTTTGCATACCTTGCATGCTATATCATCCGTAGGAAATGGTTCTCCCACTATCGACGGTCAGGATCACCTTCCTTGAAGACGTTGGAACTGAATTGTAAATGAAAAGTTGTTGCGCCCTTAAACTGCCATGAGAAGGAAGGTAGTTTAGTGCATTAAAAGAATTGAATTTGTCTCCCCAGTTAAACAACAACCTGCATGACAATGTTAGTCCATACAAGATCTAATTACCTCTCAAAGTGTTTAGGCTGAGAAGCTCCAGAAATTGGAAGATTATCTTGGCTTGTAAGCTCTCCACATCCATAGCTACACTCCTGAAAGCTCTTGAGTTTCTTTCAATCCAAATGTGGTACACCGTAGTGGATAAAAGAATAGAAAAGATGGAACTCTGATGAGGAGGTTGGTGAAACCAAGATAGGATAGAAGGAAGGCTTGAGTAGTTGGGCATAGTGATTTGGAAGTGGGTGAGGCAATGGGTCCAAACAGAATTTGAGAAAGGACAATGAAAAAACAGATATTCATTGAATTCTATGTCCGAAATACAAAGGGAACAATAGTTGGGGGTATATAGAAAGTAAAGTTTATCCCTTGTTTGAAGTTTTTTTAGGACGGCTAGCCAAAGAATGAAGGGACATCTTGGGGTGTTATGTTTGAACCAAACCAGAGAGTACCAAGGTACTTATTGGGATGAGAGTCTTAAGAAGTTATAGGCTGAAACATTGGTGTAAATTTTTGAAGAACTAGGCAGCTATTTCAAGTAATCCGGAGAACTATTCGGTTGGCATTAAATGGAGTCAAATTCATCAATAAGCTTCATAGGAAATTCTTGCTACCTCCATACATTATTCCTAATTATATCATTAACTTTTGCTATCATAGGTAACCCCGATCTATTTATTTGTCTAGAAGATTAGAAATTTCTTAAGATTCCCCTCGTATGTCAAGGATCCTGCAGTAAAAGAGTGGACTGTTCATTCTCTATCCTAAATCTGAATTGATTCTCTAATTTATCCCTCACACTCAAGAATTTCCTCCAATTTTAGAAACTATTATTGGTAAATTAAACATTCCAAAAATTTTTCAGTCTCAAAATGATTGTATGTACCTGCGAGGCTATGCGTGAAAATTGGTGGACTTAGGGTTTTATTGTGATGATATTTTTATGTCAATTAAAAAAAATTGTGCTTTTCTTAAGGGAAAAAACAAAGAATAGAAACAAACAGCTCAAATAATTCTACTCCTTAGGCCATTTGTCAAGAATCTCAAACTTGGTGTTCTGACTCGGTATACTTTCCCTCCTCTCTCTCTCTCATACCAAACACTCACATAAATTGGACTGCAAGTTGGAATTTCTAGAGCCAACCCCTTATATTCTCTCAATCTCGTAACTTTCATTTCATGCCCACATTCAGAAAGGTACTCTCTCGCTCTCTCTTGCTTTTTCCGTTGTTCTTCTTTTTTGAAGTCTTTGAAGCTAGTTTTCTGAAACTCCATTTGATTCTTTGCTTTTCATGTTGAAGCTTTTCTTGGGTTTTATCTTGTTCCCCTTCTTTTCGCTTTCTTTAGTTTAACGTAATGTGGGTTTATTATGGTTTTGAAGTTCTTCCTCTTTGTTTCCTCAAGTTGCTGTCATCTGTTAATTCTGTTTTGCTCAGTTTCGTCGCTGAAATTTGGAGACTTGGAAAAATATTTCGATACTCAAAAATAGGTTGATGTATCGTGAGTAATAAATTTCCTAAATTTGAAGTTTTTGAAAAACTCGAAGGCTTTATGCGGGGTAGGCATCTCTTGGAATGTCTTCAAATGTTTGTGTTATACTCTGTCTGATGAGCTTTTGCCTTTGAGCCTTGTCTCTGAAG
Organism: Erythroxylum anguifugum; assembly: GCA_027478595.1. NCBI lineage: Eukaryota > Viridiplantae > Streptophyta > Magnoliopsida > Malpighiales > Erythroxylaceae > Erythroxylum > Erythroxylum anguifugum. Next base: position 55,397,540 of record JANIPN010000003.1, read on the forward strand.
GTATAGATAGATTAAAGCCATTGTCGTCCTCGCTAGGAACGGTGATCATCGATCAACAAAAAGACTGGTGATTAATACGTTGCGTTATAAAGTTTAGCTTCCGTCTAGTACGTTGTGAATTAGTGATTGTTGAGACTGTAGAACATAGGACAGTATTCTTTGAACTTTATCACAATCTTCTGTAAAATTTGGCTTTGTATAGTGGGCAAAAATAATGGTCGTCTTTACTAACTGATATTCTTTCTCTGGATGGCCTTAAATATAAGGAGCATAGTAGTCTTAAACTTCCAATTGCTAAGTTCTGCTACTACGTTCACCTTAATTATTTATGCATTTAGAGTATACATGTTGAGATATAATAATATGCCTGTTTATCAACACAAGTTAGTAATATTGCAATTTTTAAAATTCATTAGAAACCATGGTTGCCTTAATGACTTATTCTTAGTTCCTGTTAATATTTGCAGAAGAAAATTAGCGTTACAGTTTGAATGACTTGAATACTCACTAGAACACCTGGAAATTACTGATGGGGACTGAAGGTTCTACAGCTCTTGCAACAAAAAGGACAAACCTTACTCCTAAGGCCATTATACACCAAAAGTTTGGCAGCAAGGCTTGCTACAAGGTAGAGGAAGTACAGGAATGTACTCAAAATGGATGCCCAGGGTTGGCAATTCCACAGAAGGGCCCCTCTCTATATCGCTGCAGGTTGGAGCTCCCTGAATTTGTTGTTGTGTCTGAGATGTTTAAAAAGAAGAAGGATGCCGAGCAAGATGCTGCTGATGTGGCTTTAAAGCAGGTCTGCTTCAGTTTCCCTTCCAAAATTTTTACCGTCTATTCCTAATCAGACTGAATTTCTTGCACCTTCTGTATTGGTCTGTCCATTTCTCATATATTGCAAATTGTGGTTCAAATGATATCATTCACGCTGAAACAAAATTCTCTATGAAAAATTGGCTGCACGGGGTTTTGTTTTGATATTATAGAATTTTCCCTTCCCGAAAAGGAGTTGTAACAGAAATGAATCTCAAGAAAAATTTAACATCCTGATCCAGGGATGAAAGCTGGTCCTCAAGAAAGAAATGTTATTATTCAATGCTCACTAATTTTGTTTTATTTTAAGTGCTTTAGTTTTCCCTACATTTCTTATTCCCATCTTAAGTACTTTAGCATTAGAAAATTAGAGATAGATTTATAATACTGTGGTCTGAACATGTGAAACCATAAAATGCAAATGCTTTAAACTGTCAAATAAAGCAAAATTTCACCTTTTGCTGTTAATATTGTTTATTTATGTATTTCTGCTGCAGTTAGGCATCTGTCCTATGGCTGATAATCCAACCGAGCAGGATTTGTGGCATGCATTAAGTGATCGCATCTCATATGTGTTTTCAGATGAGGTTGGTGCTTTCTGGATCATGTACGATTTTCAACAATATTTATTTGTACTGTATGGGTTGATTCTTGCCGGTTCATAACCTCTTTTAAAATCTAAATGAGGTTGTCTATGGCAAAAGACAAGAAAAGAATAGAAATAGATGAATGCCTAGGTTCTCATGAACTCAGGACATTAGTTGATTATCTTGTTTGGCTGTTGGTGTCATCATAATGATCACATTATACTTAGGGAAAGTTATATGGCCTGATACAGAAGTTTCCTAGAAATGCACTATGTATGAAATAGGTTTTTCTTTTTTCCTTGAAAGATGACCCGTTACCTCATTTTGGATTCTTTTGTTACAAGGCTAATTTGTAAGTGTAGCCATGGTACTTATGGTGATTTCTGTATGATTGTATGCATGAAGGCATCTGAAATTTTCCCTCCCACCTTTGGGACTAGTTCTATGCCACTTCTAAAGTTTCATGACCTCTTAGTCTATTCAATTCTCATGTATGACAATCTGTCAGAGATGCAGAATGTTAGTTGTCATGAAATTAAAAGTACACTTACATTGCAGTATGTTTATTTGCTACCTATTGCATCACATGAAATTGTGCTCTTACCTATCTAACCTCTTGCCCTCTATGTTTTTCCCTTGGCTATAGTTTCTTTCATCGCTTCATCCTTTAAGTGGTCACATTAAAGCCAGTTTGCGGAGACGTGGTGATCTTTATGGCTCTCTTCCTGCTTCTGTCATTACTATCTGTGATGCAAAATTGAGTAACCTATGCAAATTACTCAACCCGAAGGTGGAATCGGACCCTTTCTTGGCTTTGCCATTTGTACTAAGAGCTGCTGCAAATTTATCTGGATCTGTTACTACTCCCAAGGGAGAACTTGCAGTTCTGAAACAAAATCCATACTGTTGTGAGATTGTAGGGTTACTAGAAATTCCACAGCCTTGTGCCCCAGAAGACATATATGTCCAAGCTATTGATATTCCATCTGCTTTGGATAAACCCATTGAACCAGTTACTCTTAAGATATCCTCAGCTGGATACTATTTGGATGACATTGCTAAAATATTTGGTTTCTCAGATGCCAGCAAAATTCTGCTCTCAAGGTATGTATAGATTTTTGGGAACGGGAGTGCAAGGAGACCTGTGTATTTGTGTGAAATGGAGCTCTTATGTATATTTGTTCTGCTTTATGGAATTATTGCATTCTTCTCAACAGGACTATTGGTAAAGCATCTTCTGAGACAAGATTTTACTTTGCCGCTCCTGAATCATACCTATTGGATTTGCTATCTGATCCTATGAATGAGAAGATTCATTTTGAAGGATCTGTAAATGCAAGGGCAAGCTACTTATGTGGACAAAATGTATATGGGGATGCGATTATGGCATCCATTGGATACACGTGGAGGTCTAAAGACCTTTTCTATGAGGATTTGTCTCTGCAATCATATTACAGGTCTCTTTTCACTTCATGTACATTGAAGTTTTAGTTTTCCCATCTTGTTATTCTCCCATACTGTGGTTTCTATCACATACTTTTAATATACTTCTTTAGTGTTTCCTATCGTCAGAAATGCTTGATCTAAAAATAAGCATTGAAGACAATCTAATGGTACATTGGGAATGTATCAATTAGTAAGTTTTTACTTGAAATGTTAGGTTATTGAAGATTTCTTATCTCCTGGCTTTGGTTGTCTGTGCTATATGATTTATAAACTGCTTCTCAAGTGTTCTTCTTTCATTATTTCATGAACCCAGTTTTTCTCCTTTCACAGTATCTTGATGGGCTTATGCAGGATGCTTATTAGTAAGACACCGAGTGGAATATATAAGCTCTCCAGAGAAGCAATTCTTGCAGCAGACTTGCCCTTTGGGTTCACCACTAAAACAAATTGGAGGGGGTCCTTTCCCAGAGAAATCCTTTGCACTTTCTGCCGTCATCACAGGTTATCTGAACCTGTCTTCTCTACTACAAGTGTACCTTTAAAGGCATCTTGTAAGACATTAAGATCACCTAAGAAGTTGAGGGTTGCTGAGGCAGCTGAAGAGTTGGAGTATGCTAATGAAAGAGATAATGTCGCTGGTGATGGAGAACCAGAGGGATCAGGAGGCACCTTTAGATGTGAAGTAAAAATATTTTCCAAGTTTCAGGAATTGATAATCGAGTGCTTTCCTAAAGAGAGTTACAAGAAGCAGAGTGATGCTACTCACAATGCTTCTCTGAAAATTCTTGCATGGTTAAATGCATATTTTAATGACATAAAAATGCCTCTAGAGAAGTTAAACTTTTATGCTGATCAATTCAACATCCGGTTTTATCCGGATTGTTTCCTTAAGGAATTTATCTCTTGTCCATCTTTCAAGGGGGGAAAAGGAGGCCAATTGCTTGAATTGAAGGATTTTAACAGCAAGAATTCTTCACCTGCACAAGTTTTTTGTTCATTTGATTCAGAAGGTTCAGATTCTGGTCTGAATCCATCAACTGGATCTTTGTTGTGTATATCTTACGTTATATATCTAGTAGCAGGACATAAGAAAGAACTACTTGAAAATAAGGACGAGTTTGAATTTGAGACGGGTACTGGAGCGGTGATTTCTCCACTGGAGACAGTTTTGTCCCAAATGTCAGTTGGTCAGTCTAATTCTATTATTTCGGATTTGCCCCCTCAAGAAATTATTTTAGCTGCAGCTGAGGAACCAGCAAGAATTCTGCCGTTGTTATCTTCAAGTAAGTTGCATTCCCCATTTCATGTCAGCTTTCTCTTCAAGAAACCAAGGAACCAACTATGGTTCTTAATATGTAGTTATGAGTTTTGCTAATACCTTAACTTGATGTTTCTGCTTCTGTATGTCCTTTACTTTTTATCTGTGGGATGGAATTTGTAATTGTGTAAAACTGAAGTTAATTGCTTTCTATGGTCACCAGAGAGAGTTTGAGTTCAACTTTCTTTAATTAATCCCAGCACAAATATCAAATGAAAAATGTTTTTCAGCCCTGAGGCCAAGTAACAGTGCATGCATTTGTTCATGTTTGTTACAGATGCTTGCCATTTGGACTACTCTGTAACCTTGTTACGCATAACAGAACCTCCAGAAGAGAGAATGGAGCAAGCTTTCTTCAGCCCTCCACTTTCAAGACAACGGGTGGAATATGCATTGGAGCACATTAGAAATTCTTTTGCTACTACTCTGGTATGTATGAAGGATTCTTTATCTCTAAATGTAAGCGATAATATCATATACTGACTTTGTGATTTGATCTCTTTTCTTGTTCTTGTTTATGTTTATTTTCTTCTTCCATATCCTCTCGCCCTCTCTCTCCCTCTCTCTCTCTTTCCAGATTGACTTTGGTTGTGGCTCTGGAAGTCTATTGGATTCCTTATTAGATTACCCAACTTCTCTGGAAAAAGTCGTTGGTGTTGACATATCACAAAAGAGCCTTAGCCGTGCTGCAAAGGTTTGTGATATCATCTGTTTGATATTTATTTACTAGTGTTACCTGGAAACTGCTAGATCCTTTTTTTTAATTAATTTCTGAAAGCAAACTTTAAAACAAATGTAGAATCGAGTATGTTTTGATCTTTAGTAGTGTTCTGTATTTATTTGTGATGGGACATCATTACTTCAAGTGTTCTGTTTGTAGGCTCTATTTCTGCTTAATTTCTTGATTACTATCTGAGCTAGTTGTTTTTTCTTATGGCATTATTAGAGGCTTGCATTCACCAATTCTATTTGTTTTCACCGTAGTTCTTCTTTGCCTTTTGGCTGCACCCTTGTCTTGACTATACTCATTGATTTGTTCCACTTGCAGATACTTCATACAAAATTGAGCACAAAGTCAATTATGGGTGTAAAATGTGCTGCTCTATATGATGGTTCAATCACAGACATGGATTCTCGATTATGTGGATTCAATATTGGTACCTGCTTAGAGGTGTGTCAATTTCCCTTCCCGTGTTGTTTGATATTCAGCTAAAGTTTTTATTCCGGTTGAATTTTCTAAAAATTTCAACTTTCTTTTTCCCCGTGGATTGCAGGTGATTGAGCATATGGAGGAAGACCAGGCCTCACTGTTTGGCGATGTTGCATTGAGTTACTTTCGTCCAAAAGTTCTTATTATTTCAACCCCAAACTACGAGTACAATGTGATCTTGCAAAAATCTGCTCTAAGCAGCCAAGAAGATCCAGATGATAAATCCCTGTCACAGTCTTGCAAGTTCCGAAATCACGACCATAAGTTTGAGTGGACGAGAGAGGAGTTTAATAATTGGGCCTCTGAATTAGCCAGAAGGCACAATTATAGTGTAGAATTCAGTGGGGTTGGCGGTTCTGCAGATGTGGAACCAGGGTTTGCTAGTCAGATTGCTGTCTTTAAGAGGGAACAACTCCAGGAAGATGATCTTCCAGAAAATGATAGTACAAGACAACCTTGTAAAGTTATATGGGAGTGGAACAGCAGCGATTTTTCAGTTTGAAAAATCAATTATATCGAGCCATACATACAAAAGATCAAATTTTGCAGATGAGGTAGCCAAATTATGCAGTATCCTTGTCCATGCAGTACTTTTTGTTCCTTATGAAATCTCTTAGAGGTATGAATTAACAGCTGTTCCATGTTATCCTTAGCAAGTTCGCACCAGTAAATATTCAGGATGTTCCAGCCCATGTGATAGGTTGATCATTATAGCATATCTTAGGATTTGTCAGGTTCTTTTGAGATCAGTTATGGTCAGGTTCTTTTAGTCAAATGTGTAGGCTAATGGATTCATGGATCCTTCAAATTGTAACCAAGAATATTATATTTTCCGTTTTAATATATTTAAAATAATAATTAGGGGTCCCTTACTCCCTTATGGTGTTATGTTTTTCTCATGGAAGAAAGGAGAAACCATAAATTTTGCTGAAATGACTTCAGGATTCAGTGTCCACGAATGACATGTGACCAACAATATAAAAACAAATTGCATCAACAATATAAGGAATTAAGCATAGAAGGAACATTCAAGATCTGAAAGAAAGAATGGTACAATTGCATCAACAAAATTGGCCAAATGAGTTGGATTGTGGAAGAAGATAGACAGATGCTTGAAACAGGATTTGGTAATTCTTAATATAAAGACAAATACAATATATAAACTTTGGCCTATTCCAAAGAAATTAAAACAACTTAGAAGTTATTTTAGGGTTAGTTAGTTACTATATGAGGTTTATAAGAGGTTATATGAAAATTAGTAAACCATTGATTACATCATTAAAGAAGGTGATGCGAGTGGAGAAGGTACTGAGATTGTTCTTATGTAAGAAGGACCTCCTATAACCCATGTAAGTAAAACACTTCTTTTGATAAGAAAAACATTATCAAAGGCATTTTGTAGTATAAATTGATCATAAGAGCTTGAAATATTTTTCAAAACAGAAGATTAATACTATATTTCAACAATAATGATTGCCTAAACTGCTGAGATTTGATTGACCTTTTGCAAGAGATTAAGGAGATTTGGTAAAAAGATGAAGCTATAAAGGTGATGATTTAAATAATTAAATATAGAGATGTAGCTAATGCAATGTATAATTGGTTTAATGAAATTTTTACAATGGAAAGAGAGATTGGTAATTGCCAAAGATCAAGAATTCATGCCATTATTCTATACATCTATTGTTAAGGACCATTCAGAGTTCAATGGAATATACGAGAAAATGTAGATACACTTCTTTTAGAGAAAAGATGCAAGTGGATATGAGGAAATTGGTAAGAAAATATAAGTTGTGTTAAAGGAACAAATATGGAACTTTAGCTACTCCTAAGTTGTTATAGCCTTGATTTACGCATTGATCAAGTGTGAATATAGATTTTATGGAAGACTTGCGTAAATTGAATGGGTAGTTAGTAAACATAATGGTCATTGATAGGCTAAGCAAATATGACTACTTTAGTCACAAATGCTCTTCTTCCTCTTCTGCATGTCACAAATGCTCAACCTTGTTTGCTTTTACTTGTGATAAGCAACAATAGCAGGATGGAGAGGTGGAACAATCGCAGCAATGGAGAAGCTTAACTAGAACCAGAGGAAGAGACGACAGTGGAGAGTTACCGGAGAGGAGAACTGAGAGAGAGTGACTGAGCAAGAGACGGTGAGAGAGTAGCAAGGGTTTTAAGAATTTCTTTTTTCGCAGATCAGTCCTTGCTTTTTTAAAAATTTCTGATACCAACTGATATACGAACCTGATATCAAGCGAAACGAGCTATATAAAACGATGCCAACAATTGGTACCAGAATATTTTCTTTTGTACCCTTTTTTGGCCGATAGGTACGTACCGTCCGGTATTAGCCGGTACGGTACTAAATTCGTTACACTGCTCCTGTTCCTTCATCGATCTCCATCGGAAGTAGCATTTATGCAACCTACAGTACTTGATTCCTAGCTCACATTAGCACTAGTGGACGTCTATTACAATGTCTTCGAACTAGACGAAATTTTGGCCAATGCTCAAACCAATTTAGGTCTTCTCCCTCGTTCACCTGGGTTGAATCACACAACTCTTTTTAAGGATCGAGCCTAGATGGTTCCTCATCCTTTTTTAACCAATAATATACAACCCAAAGTCCACAATCCTAGCTTTTAAACTTGCCATATAATATCAACCTAACCCAATACTCCACCTACAATCTATCTTCTCCTTTCAATTCGCAGGCCAATTCTAATCAGCACCCTCCAAAAATGTCAAATTTGTAAAAGACAAAGATCATAATGATTTTATCTGTCATTTCAAGTACATGTAATCCTCAAATAATCCCTTCACCCTCCCTCGTAATCCAACATCAATTTAACCTGTCTTTTTAGCATTAAATATTCAACCCACTACAACCCCATTCACCTATGATTCGGGTTAAATCACAAAATGGCATTTAGATACAATATCTTCCTCCCCACTCACGTATCCCTTGGGAGGATATGCAAGTGTTACACAAAATAGAGCTGAAACAATCTAAATCATACCAAACATTCCTTACATGCATTTCTAAAAACTCGAACAATGTACATTACCTTTTGTTAAAAGTTGTTTTTTAAACTGAACACATCAAACATATTGTATTTATCCAAATACATGTTATAAACTCAAAAGCCAACCTATTTCAAGGTTATTACATACCATTAACGTAAAAATACAATATATCTCATTATATTAAATACGGCTCAAAAACAAACTCAAATATACATCTTTTAAAACAAAAGACATTCTTCTTGGCCAAAACAGAACACATCCTCCTTTGGTCACTGTGGTTGTCCCAGTCTTAAGTGTTCTTATCTGAACCTACATAGAGGAAAAACCACCATGCTAAGCATATAACTTAGTGGGAAATAACTGAACATAATGCATAATAGCGACTGTTTCTAACAGTTGTCTAACATTCATATATACAGCTTCAAATCATATCATAACAATCTTTACTTGTGCATGTTGCAGAATAATCCAAACATTATGTCTCAGAACAGGATATAATTCATCAATTAATACAGAACATTCTTGCATCAGAACAAAACCCATAAATACCAGAACAGAATGTACAAGTATCAGAATTGAATATCAGAATATGATATAATCCTTTCAGATCAAAGTATGACTTATGTCATAACATAACTTGTTTTGTATCAAATCAAAGCTTATCTTTTATCAGAAATAATTTGTTTTGTATCAGAATATAATTTGCTTATATCAAAATTGAATATGTATCAGAATATAATTTGTTTATATCAAAACAAGTTAGACTGCTAATCTTTTTTATAGAAGTGGGTAACGGGACCAGGACAGAAGATACCATGATTGGTATCTAAAACAGAAGAGACTAATGTCTCTAAATCAGGGGGCACTATTGTGTCAAATATCAGGAGATACCGAAGTGTCGATATCAGAAAATACCGAATTGTCAAAATTAGGAGACACCTTAGTGTCATAGG
>JANIPN010000003.1:55910735-55920924 GCA_027478595.1 Erythroxylum anguifugum
TTCTCTTTTAATTGATTTATTTGTTGTTATGCGTGAATTGGCCTTCCATCACTTGACTTTTGTCTTGTTTGTCTTGTTTAATTGCTTCATGCGTGTCCATCTGCTGTTGGCTTATGTGTTGATGAGAACCTTGCTTTTATTTCTCTGGCTTTTCTTTATGGGTCCCATTGTCACAAAGCTTTGTTACTCATCCACGTTCCATCTCACCTACTGCATTCACGTCTGCTCCTGTGCGTGAGCTCCAGTTGTTCTTGTTTTCTTGTAGCTTTAATTGTTTAATTGCTGCATGTGGACCTCCTTGTAAAATTAAACCCATGCTTTTGCGTCAACAGCGTGAAGTCTCCTTTGTTGATTTTCCTTGAATTGCCGTGTGCCTCCTTTCACTCTTGCCATGCGTCATTGTCCTTACCTCTAACATGTCCCTTCACTTTGATCCCTGTAGCCTCTTGTCTGTTGCCATTTTAATTGCTGGGTTTTAACTATTGTTGTAACTTGCCTCTATTCTTCTTTACGCTTTTCCCATTTAATTGTTGACAAATAGCTTTGAACGTGGAGCATTGGCTTTTTAGCTGGGTCCCATAAGCTAACCCATCAACATGAGAGTGGGGTTTGCTTCAACGTGAATTTGATCTCAAAAATATATCAGCAAATCCAGCTTAGCAGTCAACATAAATTAACACAACTTGAGCATTTTTATCTTAAAATTGGATTGAAATCACATATAAATGTATAGGAAAATATGAGAAAATTCAATCCTATCAAACATGTTCTAGGAATGAAGAAAATTTTGTTTTCTATATCTCAATTAACATCATCTGGCCACTTTATTATGTTTGGTCCACATAATGTGAAGGTATATCATGATCTCAAGATCTTAGATGAGCCAATAATGAAGGGGCGAAGATCAGAGTCAGTTTATGTGATGTCTACAAAGTATGCATATATAGATTAAAAGTGAAAGAATAAGACAACATATTTATAGCGCATGTTATTGGGTCACCTGAGCTATTCCAAGCTAAATGTGACGAAGGAAAAGTCAATGCTCAAGAGCCTTCCTTAACTTGAAGTTAGAACAGACACCGTTTATGCAAGATGTCAATAAGGTAAAGCACATCAATTGCCATTTGAAGAGTCAAATTTTAAAGTTGATGAACCGTTATAATTGGTGCACTCTGATGTGTTTGGACCTATCAAGTAACTATCAATTGGTGGAATGAATTACATGGTGACTTTCATTGAAGATTTCTCCAAGTATGTGGGATTTTTTTAATAAAAGAAAATTCTAATTCTTTTTCAAAGTTTAAAGAGTTTAAAGAAACAATTGAGGGAATATAACTCAATTGAGTTCTCTTAGTACCTAAAGGAGTGTGGAATTCATCATCAATATAGTTGTGCTAATATGTCACAACAAAACGACTTTGCAGAGAGGAAGAATAGACACCTTGCTGAAATTTGTCTTAGTATGCTTCAAGCAAAGAATGTTCCAGGAAAGTTTTAGGTAGAAGCATTATGGACGACAACATTTGTGATTAACAGAAATCCTCAACAAAGGTTAAATTTTCTTTCACCTTTTGAAAAGTTGTGGAATATGAAAGCTAATGTTAGCTACTTTCAAGTATTTGGATGTGTGTGCTATGCATTTATTCCATATCATTTGCATAGCAAGATTGACAATAAAGTCGTTAGATATATCTTTGTGGGTTATGATAATCAAAGAAAAGGGTGGAAATACTGTGACCCTACAACTAGAAGGTGTTATACATCGCAACATTTTGTATTTGATGAAACATCTTTGTGGTGGTATATTACCAGAACCAACTGATCTGGAAATGAGTTGTAAATTGCGCATTTTCAATCAAGTGAAGTTGGTGATGTCAAATAAGTAATAATTCGTAATTTTTGGCAAATCGATTACCAACAACCATGTGACGATGGTGGGACAATAGAAGCAGAAGTACCAGTCCCTCAATCCAGTCCCTCAATCTTAGCTTAGAAGGTCAACACAGATTCGAAGACCAAATCCCAAATATGCCAATACAGCAACATTTGAAGATGAGTTTACAAAAAAACCATAAACTTTTGAAGAAGCAACCTAGAATTTATTGTGAACTAAAACAATGGAAGAAGAAATTGCTATATTAGAACAAAATCAAACTTGGGAGCTAGTACAAAAGCAAAAAGATGTAAAATCTATTTCATGCAAATGGGTCTACAAAATAAAAACGCCTCACAGACGGATCTATTGAGAGGCATAAAACACGCTTGGTAGCTAAAGGGTTCACACAACAACATGGATTAGACTATAATGAAACATTTAGTCCAGTGATAAAGCTTATAACAATACATGTTTTACTTGCACTTGCAACTAACCAAGATTGGAATTTATGGCAAATGGATGTTAAAAATGCATTTTTACATAAAGAGCATGATCGGGAGATTTACATGGTTTAACCAACTGGGTTTCACAACTAAGAACACCCTAAAAATGTTTGCAAGATAAGGAAGGCGCTCTATGGATTAAAGCTATCACTAAGGGTCTAGTATGATAAGATTGCTAAAGTTTTAAATCAAAGTGGTTATCTTGTTACACATGCAAATTCAAGTCTATTTGTCAAAATCAATGGTGGAAGGCTAGCTATTGAGATGATCTATGTTGATGATTTAGTCATAATTGGTGATAATATAGAAGAAATTCTCCAAATAAAGAAGAATTTATTAGTTCATTTTCACATAAAAGAACTTGGATATCTCAAGCATTTTTTTGGTCTGGAGATTGATCATATTGAAGGAGGAGGAATTCTTCTTCATCAGTAAAGGTATTCGAAAAATTTGTTGAAGAAGTTTGGAATGCTACAATGTAAGCCAATCTCAACACTGATAGAACCAAATGAAAAAATGTGTTGACATGAAGGGAAAGATTTGGAAGATGCGACAATGTACCAACAGTTGGTAGGTAATCTAATCTACTTAACTTAAAGACTAGATCTTTCTTTTGCAATTGGAGTTATGAGCTGTTACATGTAAAATCTAAGAAGCCTCATATGGAAGCTGTTCAAAGAATGTTGAGATATGTGAAAAGTACAATTGATTATGGCCTTCTATATAAGAAAGGTGAAGATTGCAAGTTGCATGGTTATTATGATGTTGACTACATAGGAGATCATGATACTCGTCATTCAACTAATGGCTATGCGTTTAAGGTAAGAGAAGGAGCAATTTCTTGGTGCAGTAAATGGCAGCCAACTATGTCTATGTCAACAATGGAAGTAGATTACCGAGCAGTACTAGTTGCAACTAAAAAAAGTACATGGCTTATATAATTGATGAAGGATTTACGTCATATTGCAAATTATGCAGTCCCATTATATTGTGACAATCAGTCAGCAATTCTTCTAGCAGGAAATCTAATATTCTATGCAAAAACTAAGCACGTGGAGGTTCATTACCATTTCATTAAGGAGAAAGTTTTGCAAGGAGAAATTGAAATAGAGCATATTAAAATAGAGGATCAAATAGCAAACCTTTTTATAAAAGGTTTAAATGACAACAAGTTTGGAAGTTTATGTCATTAGCTAGGCATGGATAAAAGAATGGGAGTTGATGTCGAGAGGGGATGTCAAAGTTATACAACATGAGCTCTATTGGTTTTTGACCAAGTCTGCAGTATAGTTATTTTACAACTTTAAGTTATTATTTTATTATTTTTCAGTTGCAAATATTTTTACTAATTTCTAAAGCTGCAAATATGTTTTTCTAATTTTTATTGGAATGTTTTTATTGTTAGTGGGACTAATTTTAAGAAAGCATGGGTTTCTTTGTAAACCTATTGAAATAACCTTAATTATGATGTCCCCTTAGGGTTACTTCAAAATTTAACCAAGGATTGCATATAGTGCAACCTCGGGTTGTTCTCTTTGAGGAACCAAAAAAATGAAATTAAATTCCTAAGTAACTAAATGCAATGCAGCCTAAACTATGGAATGGGGTGTGATTTGATCAGTTATCACTAAAATTGGAATGAATTAGAATAAACGTAAAGGATTTATTTTTGTATTTTAAATTTAAAATAAGTGATATGAAATGATAGTGAGTGAATGTAAAAAGAAGAAATAACACAAGTAATTAACAATGTTAAATGCAACCCTCCAATTCAACAGCACAGACATTCGTCACTTAAACAGATATTGAAGTTAAAACAAATGAACCAAGAGTTATAATTGAGATTTTAACCCAACAATCGAGCCACTTCAAATTGTTACAACAATATTTTCCAAAATTCCAATCTACTGACTGCCAACAGAATAGTAAAATAGAACTAAGAATACTAAAAACAATGCTCAATTTTTACTCAATAATTAAGGAAACAGAATTAATACCAGCAACCGATATAACAATTCAATCATTCAAGCCACCTTGAATAATCACCAAACATTCACTAAAATCTCAATACTAAGTCTTTACCTAAAACAAAGTAATGAAATTGAACCAAAATCAGTACAATATCAGTTGCCAAATAATAACCCAGCCACAAAAATCTTCCAATTCAAAGATATAATACATACATAACTCAAAATAATCAAATAGTTATTCTAAGACGTAAGAATCACTAAATAATCAATGGATAGAAGATAAATGCAGTTTAAACTCCCCTATAAAAATCCAAGCTCCTTCCATTGCCATTGAATCAAAGGATTAGGAAGAACCAGTCACGAAAAATCATGAGAGACACTGTGGAAGATGAGCTCCGACGGTCAACCATGTAAGGTGAGGATAATGATTTTTGGATTTGTGGGAGATGAGGATAATGATTTTTGGATCTGTAGAACACCTTCTAACCGTGCTCTGCTCTTCACGTTGCGTTTTTCTCTTCGACTAGAATCCGTCTGTCGACAGCTACTCTATAGCTTAATGTAACTATTTTCTTGCCCTTGGCAAACCATGCACACCTCCAACTCTTCACGTTCCCTGGTCACGCACCTCTGGTCACGCACACTCGTCACTTCTGCCCAAACGTCAAACACACACCTAGACCTTCATGCACCCAGCTTCTGTCACCATCTATTGTAGTGCGATGTAACTAATTAATTCATCCCTTCTTGGCCTATGCACACTGTTCCTCAAAACCCTTGCAAGCCTCTCTTCATGCTACCGTTTGGACCACGCTCCTCCTCATTTTGCTTGTACGCTGCCGTTTTCTCTTGCTTTTCTTTCCCATTATTACTGTTGTTTTTCTTCTTATTTTTCACGCCGTCGTTTTATCCTTCTGTTTAGCAGACTCGAAAGCCTCCTCTCATTCTTTAACGTTTTCGTTTTATTTTGTCCTCTGCTACTTTCGAACGCATTCCACTCCCTTCTACGTTGTCATTTTTTTAAGTGATGCTTGCATTTAAGCTTCTCTTCTCAAGTTATTTCAATGCCTTGGATCACTACTTAATCTTTTTGAACTCTAATTTCTTCAAGTATCCTTCAATAAAAATTACAAATAAAGTTGCATCAATTGTCCAAAAAAAGATAATTTATTATAGTTAAACCAACATATGACAATTTTTGCTCCTATAAACACAAATTAAATGTAAGGCACAATAATTCAAATAATAATCAAATAATTCCCTAAAGGCCAATTATAGTGACAAAAACCCATCCAATTGATATGAAAATATATATGAATAAATGAGTTTGTCACCTATATAAGGCTATTTTAAGTTCCTACCATGCTTCTGCAAAAGTTTCAGCTCACTCTCAAATTATTCTTTTATTTATTGAGCTTAGAGTTCTGGTTTGGTTTTAACAGGTACTTGAAAATTTTAAATTTTCATTAATTATTAATTCTAAAGGATGATTTTTGTCTAAGTTGATTAAAGTTACTTCATACCCAAAAAAAGAAGGTTGTATTATGCTCCCAAATGGGGCATGGCCAAGCAGTAAGGCAATATGTTTTGCTCAAAATTTTTATGCTTTACATAATTTGGGGAAATATAGAGTTTGTAAGGCATGTGAATTAAAATTCTATATGTCAACTTAATAGTATAATTGCTCCTAATTAATTATATATGAATTTGAGACCCTATAAGGTATTGTTATGCAATTTATGTGAATTGGTAACAATTATAGTTGGTCAAGACTTATTAGTTGATATCAGAATAGAGTAATAACTACGTTGAATTAGCCTACACTAGAATGTGACATCTACTATTTCATTAGTAGGGTGAATCAGTCAACTTTAGGTTGGGATATGTAGCAATATATTAGTTAGGGAGAATTAATTAATGCCAGAATGAGGTATTAGACAATGCTTACCTAAACATATAAAAGGCTATGTGTTTAGTAAATACCATTGGTTTGTATATAGTTTGATTTAATGAAATGTTACAATAATATCATTTTTTCCATTAGTAACCATATTAAAGAGGTTGGTAATTTCAACATTGTTTATTTTTTGGGTATTTCAAGTATGACATTTTATAGAAATATTAGATTGAGGTGATTGAAGAGGCTATATCAAGAAAATATAATTCTCTTTAATTTATAATTAGATAATTATGGTTGATATGAGTTTATTGGCCATCCAACATGCCCTGCTATTTAACCAATCTTAGTTAAGAGAAGGTTTATGTATGTATCGAGAGGTTGCAGGAACATTAGTTTGACCAATGTTCAATCAGTGTTGGGTATTAGGAACACTAGTCAACCAGTATATCATACAAATGTCTCTACAAACATTTAGTACATACTTAAACATCATTTTATCTTAGACTGGTCGAGCAATATATTCAAAAACTATGTTTTAAAAAATTATTTTGATGACATTAGATGCCATTTTTACAAAATAATAATTATAGGAACCAAAATAAAAGTAAAAAGAGGATGGTTTGAGAGTAAAATTGGAAGGAAAAGAAAGTTCATCATAGCAAAATATATTAGCTTCCATAAGATTTAGGTAATGTTTGAATATTCTTTAAGTATAGAAAAGTGATTCAAGATACTATTGTATAAAAGTTAGTAGCATATATCAACTAGGTTTTTAAAAGTTATTATTTTATTAATTATGTGAATTAGATGTATTATTGGGTATTAATTTTATAACCTAATTTTCATTTATGGATAGATTTAAGAAGAATCATAATTCGTGGTACTTAAAAGAATTAGGATTTTGTTAATTAATAATTCTAGGTTATGAGTTTTATACGAGTTAACGCAAGTTATTTTATAAAAAAAGAAAGTTGTATTATGCTCTCCAAAAAGGTGTGGCCAAGTTGTAAGCCATCACGTTTTGGTCAAAAATTTTATGCTTTACATGATTTGAGGACACATAAAGTTTAGTAGATATGTGAATTAAAACTTTAGTGTCGACTTATACCTATAATTTCTTATAATTGATTGCAAATGTATTTTTGTATTTGGATGTCTCATTATGCATGTGTTGTATGAATTTGGGATCCTATAGGATAATATTATGCAATGTTATGTGATTTGGTAACCATTATTAGGACGAGTTAATTGGCACCAAAATAAGGTAGGTACTATTATACTGATTGAGATAGATTAACTTATACTAGAATAGGGCATGCATCATTTCATTGGTTAGAATCATGGTTTTGAAACTCGGACCGGACCGGCCGGTTTGACCGGTTCGACCGGTGACCGGTCGGCTATCCGGTCCGGTGACCCCTAAAAATTAGTCTCCAATTGAACCATCGGTTCCAACTTGAAGTTCTTTAAAAAGCAACATTCAAAAACTCCTATCTCGAAGCTTTTTACAAAGAAATTTTGCTAAGATCTAAAAATATCTCTAGAAAATATTTGAATGTACATGATTTTAAATGAACTAAATAGTATGCCTTTATATAGATTTTAAAGAACTTAGGGATAAAGTAACATAAAACACCCACTTTCACCACTAACCTACCAAGTTAGTGGGAAGTTATATATTTGTTCCACTATCTACACATGGTTAGTAGAGAGTTATAACTATATTTCTCTATTAATTTTACTAGGACCGTGAAAAATATGTCATTGGATGATGCTCACTTCATTGCCTTGTCATCGCCTTACATTCCCATGTACTTGAAGAATTGCCCCACTTTATTAGCAAGCTATCCCACTTTCTTACATACGCTACTCCATGTTCTTGCAATATATGACCATCATTGCCTATTGAATGATCAAGCACCTCAAAGAGCCTTTTAGTAGTTATCTCGATCCATTTTGATGTATAGTCGATTTAACTATACTCATGGTGCAATCACAATTCTCTATAACTCAGTTTACATCCATCTGAGCTAACATTTATAAGAAACCTCGTACGTTTTCATATCCTCAAACATTCTTATCTAATTTAAGTACCTCCCTACACCTTTATACTTAGCATGATTTAATTGCGTCAATCATCTATGGTCCTACATATGAATCTTACATATCATTTTTGCTAGTATCCACTAACACATGTCAACTCTTGCTTACTTTCAAGACTTCGTCGACATTGCATACATGCCTTACCTGCTTATATTCCTTTTCCTTTTCCCTCATTGACAATTCATCTTCATGTGAAGTGACAAGTCAAACATCATCCAAGTTTCACTGATACTTGCACAATTTCACTTGTTAAACTTAAAGATCTAAGACCTAAAAGGGAATATACATTTATTTATTAATTAATTCTTTTATAAAGTAATAAAATTTTCATTATAATTTTAGGAAAGGGAGTTTAAAAAGCATATAGTGGGATTAATATTAAAATTATAAATATAGTTAGGCAAAAAAAATATCTGAATCGCTAACTTTTAGATATTCATCAATTTTACCTTGAGTACTTAAAACAACATATAACCTTTCACTTTTTCTTATTATAAAAAAACTCAATGCCCGTTTTGAACGTGAAATTTTTGTTCGTGAAGTAGGAACTCCCATAATTGTTGGCACTATAGATATGTATGATCACTGATGTAACTACCAATTTCATATAGAGCCAATCATTTTTGTAATTTATGAAAATAATGAACTTTTCCTTTTATTGGAAATTTTATAATAAAGCTCATAATTTGTTGCACCAATTTGAACCCACATGGTCTTATGTTCAATATCAATGCAAACAGCTCAAAGATTGACTAATTTGATGACAATAAATGGATCTTGAAATGTGTAGGAAAGACCATCGAAATCATGTCCACCACTTTGTATTCCAACATGTAAGTTATGAGATTTTGCATAGATCATGATGCCTTCTTCTTAGACATGCGATTCATCTTTTATTGTTATATTAGAGATTAAAAAATCTCTAGTTACTAGTATACAGGTTTCTAAAACAAAGTTTATTGTCAAATTACTTAAAGTGTAGAATAAATGGATTTAGACATTAGATTAAACCAATTTGAGTGATTACGAATGAGAGCCATGAATTAAAACTCATAATTTTGTCACTTTTTTATAGAGTCCAATTGAGGTAAATAATTGAAAATAGAACCCACTAAAAATTCAACTGATATCTATGATTAGTAAATCAATATATTTACTTTTATTAATGAAACATACTTCTGAAGTTAGATTGATACTATATAAGGTTATGTTATTTTTGTTAACATGGAATGAGTAGTTACTATTTTTAGAGTGCACTTGGATACATTTTAGGAGTATGTATTAATTCTTTAATTATGTGTTTTAAATAATAAGTCAATGACTAAAAATTAAGCAGTGATTTTTTAAACTGAGATATTAAAAGTGAAATCTAACAACAATTGACCTCATACCTATGATACCAATTGTTTAAGAAGTTTTAAAAATTCAAACCTAAAGCCTCAAGTATTAATCTATAGTTACTAGTATAGAGGTTTCTAAAACATAATACGTTTATGTCAGTAGGGACTTTTAAATAAGGTGTTATATTATCACTTGTGTAAATAAATAAAAAGAGAATTTTGCTTACTCGTAGGGGTGAGCATTAGGGCTAATCGGGCCAAATTTTTACTGTTCGGGTAAAGCCTAAATTACCCAAAATTGTTTCCATCTTACCCGGCCCGAACCCAAAATTTCATTACCCGAACTTACCCGGCCAGATCGGGTAATTTGGGTAAATCGGGTAATTTTGGGTTACCCGAAATTTTGTTTGGTTCTTTTTTAAAAATTACACAAAATAACTAAATACTTGAATTACATTCTCATATCTCATTTGAGAGACATAAAACAAAACAAATAG
>JANIPN010000003.1:55972239-55983435 GCA_027478595.1 Erythroxylum anguifugum
ACCAAACAGGTTTTTGTTTTTAGTTTTTTTATTACAAATCTCAACCAAACAGGTTTTCGTTTCTTTTAAGAAAAAAACAGAAACCAAAAACAGAAAACAAAAACCAAAAACGACAACAGAAAAACAGAAGTGGAACCAAACGGCCCCTAAACTAACGTAGGTGAATGAAATACACTCCATACTATGCATCTATCGCATGACCATAAAAACCTCCATAAGAGAATAACCTTTTAGCTTAACATTTAGTATTACAGAACTCATCCTAATAAATTTGAAAATTCAAAGTTTGATGGTAAAAGAGTTTGAGCTAAGCTTAAATGATCATAAGCTAAAAGGAGACCTTGAATTGCTTAAAAAACAAAGGGAAGTTGTATTAATAAGAAATGATGCCTACTAATAGAGAATTAGGTTATACAATTTGAATAAAACCAAACAATGAAACCTAAAAGAAGGCAACTTGATGTTATAAAGGGTAAACATATCTGATAGATATATCTTAAGTAAAAGGAAAACTAACATCTAATTAGACATGCTAGTATAGAATTCAAGATGTTGTAAGGCTTAGAACCTACAAATTTTTATATATAAGTAAAAGGGAGATATCTAGGACTAAGAAGGAGATGTGTTTATGAGTTACTATCAATAAAATTTCTTTCTGACTCCTCATATTCTTAAAATATAAACCAATAAGGTAGCCATAACAAACTTAAGCCTAAGAGAAACCAAGTCTATAAAATACATCTATAAACCTGCCTGTAACAGAGGAACGCAAAGACGTAGACGAAGTAAAGAAATATGAATTGAATTCTCATCTCAAATGAACAGCTATGCAGTCGCATATATAGCAGTACACTAGTAACCGCTTAATTTACTAGTAACGAAAATACAGTTAAGAACTAACTAACTAATATGTACAGAATGATATTGCAACATTGTCACAAATAGCCTCATGCCTTTTAAAATACATCTATAAGATTGTCACAAACAGCCTCGTGCATTGAGTGTATTCTGGGTGTTATGAAGACACTTTTCGGTATTTTAAATCATTAAGTTTGAATTTTATTAATTATCAATATTTGATATTTATGATGTGTGATGTGTGATGGTTGGTTGAGACTAATATCTGATATGTGAACGGGTTAAATACCATTCAATAGAAAGTATGTGTGACTTTCAATTTATTTTTATTTAGTTAGTATATATTACTTAACTTCATGCGTTTTTCAAATGAAAAACCAACAAAATATTTAAGCTCAAGAATGTAAAAAGGGTATGAGTAATGAGTCAATTATTGTTGTGGATAAACAGAGGGATATATTTTCATTTTTAGTGAATTGTAGAGAGTTTAAACTATTTATTTGTTAGGGATTTGGTTTATGAAATTGTTAAGTATTATATATTTGAGAATTATGTGTGTTTCCTTTTGAATTATTATTTATAATAGATATTTTGTTTGATTTATCTTTAAAAGGGCCTGAGAATCTGACTTTCATTATAGGAAGATGGTCTATCACGAACCTAATAAGTGGATTTGGGCTGAAAGCATGACAAGTTTTGAAAGAATTAATTAACTAAATATCATAGTCACCTTTTGTATGAGTGTGTGCAAATGAAGAAACAATAGGGGTTAACTTAAAAGCCTTAAATATTTTTTGTTATAGGAAGCACTATAAAAAATATTAATACTTTGATAAAGGAATCGAAAAATTGTCAGTAACATCTTTATATATTTGACGATGATTCTTTTAGTCTTAAATATCTTTAAGTGATAAAAACGCTTCATTCATTTATATATCAGGAAGAATGAATATCTTGGTTGAAAAAGCCTTTTCTCATAATTATATAGTGGCAAAAGGAACATCAAGTAAATCCCTTTCTTAAAAAACACCAATGGCTCATACGAATGAAGAATTAAGGAAATAATTTTTGATACTACTTCTATTAAAAGCTTTAACCTTAAAGAATTAACCGCAACTCAAGTTAATGACTTATTAAAGGCACTCAGCAGGGAGGAAGTAAAGGTAGCTCTTAGATATTATCTTTTGTCAAAAGGCATGTTTTAGTAAAGAAAAAAAAGATTAAAGATGTTATGGTGCACTTCTTTAAATATGGTTAGTTACCAAAGAGTTAAAAAGAAAACACTAGTTGCCTAATCCTAAAGATATTAAGTACTTCCCTTCATTCCAATATTAAAGGCATATTTTGCAATCTTCGATGACAATTAAACTCCATTCATCTCAAGAAAAGCATATAAGATAGTGTTCTTATAGTATAAAAGCTATTTAGGGACTATTATAAAGGAAATGAAACTAAAAGTTACCTTTAAAAGATTATTTTTAAAAAGGCATTAGACATGATACAATGAGATATTATTACTATAGTACAAGAAAAAAGTCATTTAGCGATGGATATTACTGACGTAAAACCTAAACATTCTATTATGAAGACAGTTTAGCGGCGGTATTTATCGACAGACCAAGGCATTGTAAATACAATCGTATGTAATAATTTCTAACGAATAATAGAATGTTCATCGATAAATTTACTGACGGACATTTTATGTAATCGTCAGTGAATATACTGATAGTTGTTTGTGCAGTCAATTGTCAGTAAATTTCTGTAAGTCAAAATTTGTCCGTCGGTAGATTTACAGACAGTATTGGTTATTCCGTCGGTAATTTACTACAATATTACCAATGGTTATGTTTGTTCCGTCAGTAAGTATACCAACGGTTATTCTGTGGCAAATATTGTCAGTAAAGTTGGCGACGGAATTGGTTGTTTTGGCTGTTACTTACTGTCAATATTACTGACAGTTTGTTGTTTTCCATCGGTAAATATAATTGATTTTATCGACGCCCTTTTATTTTTCCTTTGGTAAATTTAAAAAAATCCCGTCATCAAATTTTATTTGATGATCTTATAGTTGATGCATAATTTAAACAGTTATGAATTATCTGTGCATAATATTTTGATTTGTTTGTACAATTAATTTGTTTAAACAAAAAGTTAATTGATGATATAAAGTTAAAATTATTTTAATTGATAAAAAAAAACAATAAATTGTACATAATAAGTATTTGTAATTCAAATGAAATGACTACAAGTACACTATTGATTTGGTGATTGTAGATGCTCTGATTGCTGTGATGAGGTGCTAGATGAGATACTACTCTTCCCCTTTAACTCATCCATCTCATTACAGAGCTAAGTTATGTACTCCATCTGTAACATTCCGTTCTCATACTAAGGGTTGGAACCCTAAAATTTGGTACATGTGAGATCAAAGAGAGATTGAGAAAAATGCATTTAATGCGCATGCATAATGTCAACATCTACACATGCAAATTTGATTATTGCACACATTAAAATAATTGTTCATGCACTTAATTGACATTTTTCGGGTATAAATGGTTGGTTTAATGTGAATATTATGCGAATTATGGTTTTGTGTCACAAAAATTGAGTGGGAATGTATAAGTAGTGAATTAGAATTTTTGGAGAAAATTTGGGAATTTTCTGAAATATAAAGGTATTTATGGGCTAGGAAAAATGCCAAGTGGCAGGATAATTGATGAATAGTATAGAAATAAGGGTCAAATGGCAATGGAAATTTTTTTAAATGACCTTGGGATTTAATGACTTATGTCATTAAAAATTGGGAGTTAATTGGAGTAGAAATTGGAGACAAAATGGACTAGATATGAAAAGATCAAGAAAGGACCACACTTGCCACATGTCACTCCCTCATGGTCCTTTCTTGATCACTTGCCATATGTCACTCCCTCATGGTCCTTTCTTGATCTTTTCATATGTGTCATTTGCCACACCACTAGCTAAATCACGTTTTTTATTAAGTGAAAGACCACACCACTTGGTCTTTCACTTGTTAAAAACGATACCCACCTCATTTGGCTCAACTTCTACACTTGTTCTTCATCTTCTTCATTTCTTCTTCATCCCCACGACACTCACTCTCTCCCACTTTCATCAATGTTAAATCTTGCTCTCATTTTTCACTTGCCCCTTCATTTTCTTTTGTCTTTTTCACCTTGCTATTCAAAGATCCAACCTATTCCTCCATGAAAGTTTTATTAAACGTAGCCGAATATCTATGCCTTTCATGACGTTTTCTATAAAACGTCGCAGATACCTATTATTTATCCCACCATCTACGACGTTTTTTGTAATGTTTTAATAGACGTCGCAGAAGGTTTTTTGTGACGTCATATTGGCTTCTGCGACGTTTTAAAAATGACGCAAAAGTAGTCCATTTCTTGTAGTGAGTAGAGACTTATTTAGACCTTTTATGAAATGCTAAGGTGAAAATAACACATTTAGCTGGTGTTTGAAGCAATCATATCTAAAGAATACATCAATATTTGGTTGGACTATATTACCTAGTTATGACATTATCTAGGCTATATTGATAATCCATATGCTAAAAATTGACAAAAAAAAATTAAAATTTTTTAGGATTTAGGGCACTATTAATATCTTTTTAAAAATGTTACGATGTAAAAAGTTACTATATATAATGATATGGACTAATTTTAAGAAATATCAGGTGGTGATTTGTACTTTTAGTTTTTTAATATTGAAATTCCTCCTTTAAAATACCCAAGACTGACTTTAATTACCTCCAAATTGACCCACATGGACTGGGATCCTTTGATTTAGAATATTGAAGGTAGAATCTACCTATGGGTTCTCAATTACTTGCCTCGCATTTTTGCCTACAATTTATTAAATTCATTATTAGCTCATTCATATTGGTCAGCTCATTCCTTCAAAAACTATGAAATATATTGAGAGGATGTTTGATTCCTTCATATTAGTTCTTCAAATTTGTCCTCAAAAGCACATCATGTCCGGATAAGAAAAATTGTCTTGGGCTAAATCCTTTCAAATCAGTAAATAAAATGTTATCATAAAAAAAAGAGAAATTTTTACTTACCAAACCTCACCTTTGGAAACAGACCCACTTCAAATTCTTACTACATAAGAATATTTAGCAAATCAACCCCAAACAAAATAACTCCAAATTCAGTTCTTCCGACATGACAATTGGCAGAACTTGAGACGTCTTCAAATCCACTCCAAATGAATTAAAGGAGTGTCAAGTGATATGGTTTCAGCAGTATCCTAAAAGATTAACCATAAATCAACATTTAACCTATTAAAAAAGTCCCGCTTCAATCATCCCTGTTCTCCTTTTACTTGGTACAGGTATATCATCCCTAAGGTTAACTTTCTTATGTCTGACAGTGAAACAAAATCCTAGAACTTTGGATGGGGTATGAATATAGTTCAATTCTCATAATACCTTTTCAAAACTCAGGCTCTTTCCTTCTTTTTCTTTTCTCTACGCAAGAGAAGGTTTTGCTGATGATAAAGTGCAGAAAAACACATCTAAAATAGGTAACAGAATGTTATAATCTTCAAATTAAAATTGGAAACAAAAGTATTTTAAGCTCAAATATGGTATAGTTTAGAACATTGTGAACTTCAGTACTTAAATATTGATTATTTGTACACAGATCAATACCAAGCAGATTTTTATTGAAGTTTAATAGAAAGGAACAGACGTTTATATAACAAGAAAGAAACCATGGAAACGTCATTAAGTTGTTGTCATTGCATTCTGAACAGTACCCAATCTCTTAAGAAATTCGTGTGACCACTAGGTCAAAAGAGGAGGGATGCTCTGTTCATTTCGAAAGAAGTTATCAGGATCAACTTCAGTCTTCACACGCACCAATCTATCAAAGTTATTCTTAAAATATTTGGTACCCCAAATGCTTGCTTTACTGTAACTTGTATTACCAACATAATTATTCGTCCCTATATCAAGATCTCTGTAGTTCACATATGCTTCTCGAGGATTTTTGGAAACATATGGAGTCATGTACTTGTAAAGCTTCCTGATCCAACTTATGTGTCTTCGTGATGCCTCCTTACCCGTCTCATTCCAATCCACCACATAACCCACTTTGAACAAATTCCCGGCTCTATGTGGATATGGAATGCTAGACTCTGGAATTTCACTCATTTTTCCTCCATATGGCACCAGAACCAAAACACCAGTGTCAACTTGGTTTAACCTCTTCCATATTTCTCCCCATGCATTTTCAGGTACAGGCTCTTTCACATAATCAGACTTTAACTTAATATTTAATTTGGATCCTGAAGTCCTATTCAATAAAGCATCGACCGATGTGTTTCTTGGGAGTCCAGCGAAGTATAAGATAGATTCTATCCAACTCATTTCAGTACAATTTTCCCTCTTCAAACCCAGCTCAGGAAACTTCTCTTGCATCAGTCGAAGTAGCCTATCCACGCCGCCTAGAAACACAGCAGAGAACAAAGCTGCTCCTTGTCCTCTTCCATCTCCATTCAAATCAAGGCTTATTAGGAAACAATATATGGTCAGATGTTCGTCAAGTTT
This sequence comes from Erythroxylum anguifugum, assembly GCA_027478595.1. Taxonomy (NCBI): domain Eukaryota; kingdom Viridiplantae; phylum Streptophyta; class Magnoliopsida; order Malpighiales; family Erythroxylaceae; genus Erythroxylum; species Erythroxylum anguifugum. Next base: position 55,978,688 of record JANIPN010000003.1, read on the forward strand.
GTTGGCGACGTATTGCCACCGATTCACTAGCTTCGTTGCATTGTCGTCCACTACTCTCACGACCGAAAACACCGTCACAGTAGGTGGAACCGGAACCAAGTTTATCTTCCAGGAGACCACGATACCGAAAGTGTTACCTCCGCCGCCTCGAATTGCCCAAAACAGATCTTCTCCCATTGATGACCTGTCGAGAATTCTTCCATTAACATCAACGAGTTGAGCGTCAATTATGTTATCGACTGCAAAACCATATTTCCGCAACAAGGGTCCGTACCCACCTCCACTAAAATGTCCACCAACACCAATTGAAGGACAACTTCCCGCCGGGAAGGCAAGAGTTTTACTTTTCTCGGCGATTTTGTAGTAAAGTTCCCCGAGAGTTGCCCCAGATTGAACCCACGCATTCATATTTTCTACATCAACTGTTACCGATCGAAGATTAATGAAATCCACTATGACAAATGGGAGTATAGAAACGGAGGAGAGACCTTCGAAGTCATGGCCACCACTTCGAACTCTAATTTGCAAGCCATGTTTGCGAGAACAAGTAATGGCAGCTTGAATCTGGGATACGTCAACTGGGGTGATTATCGCTACTGGTTTTGGCGTGGTAGCTGTATTGAAGCGTAGATTTTTCAGAGAGAACTGCAAGACAGAGGAGTAGGAGGAGTTTTGTGGGGTGTAAACGACTTTGGAAATATCGGAAGTGGAATTTTTGGAAGCAAGGCATTGAAGAAACTCCTCATTAGAGTAACTGTGAGCTTCAGATACTAAAGAGAGTAACAAGAGTGTACTAATTATGAGAGCAAGGGACGACATAGAAGAGTTTAAAGACATCATATTCAGTTGTAGTTTTGTGTTTGCAAAATCATGCAAGAGGTTGTTGTACTTATACTGGTTTGGACATTGCCTATACCTTAAAAAAAATCGAAAGCTATTAGAATTAGAATTATAGATACAAGCTTCTCCATTCAAAGACTACTGTAACTGATGTAGTGTTGTTTGCGAAGGCAAATGGAAATTGAGATCTTGTAGTCACAGTAATCTTCTGATATTTGTTTTTTAATCCTTGTTTGTTGACCGAAATCAAATTAAGCTCAGAAACAAATGATCCCACGTCGTAGTTACATCATAGGATTTAAAAGTCAAGAAGCCAAATCAGCTCAAATGTTATCCGTACAGCTTAATTGAGAAATCCGAATAGTGTCAAGCACATTTAATATACTTTTCACACGCAAGAAATTAAGCGTTCAAAGTTTGACTATAATTAATCTAAATTATGTTGAAGATAAATTCTTTTTAACCTTCTCCACACCAAACCAATAGAAATATGTTTTTCGTTAAGGGATAAGGTACAATAATTGCAACACGCATCATCGTTCATCCGATTATTTAGTTTATTATTATTCTTAGAGCTTTCATGCTATTCAACCTTCGGTAGCATCATAGTTCAAAATATTATTGTTTGTGCATTATAGTTTACTTCGCCGGTACTCAATCTTTTAAAATTATAAAAAGAGTTACTGAATTTGTATATAACTAAAATTTAAATTAAAAATATTTTGTATTTAAATATTTTTAAACATAAATTTTAATAAATGAAGTTATTGAAAATTTAGAATTTTTTCATAATTTTAATAATGAATAATTTTTTAAAATTTAAATTTATTAATTTAATCTAATATTTGTATATTAATAATTTAATATAGTCAAAAAAATGGGATAAAAGTATATTTAATTTTTAATCCTTTTGAAAACAATATTACATCTCTATCAATTGATATTTTTAATATTATTTAAATCAATTGTTAATTTTATGTAAATGTGCATAAATATTAAATCTAAATAATATGGCATGTATATATAACGAATATTATATAAAGCCCACTCAGTAAATTAAAAACTTATCCAACAGCACAGTCCAACCCACAAACCATTAAGTTGTATAAAAACACAGATCTGGAAATGCCTTAAGCACTAACGTAAATCACCATCTTCTTCTTCATTTTCTCTTTGTTTCCCAGCTAGTAAGTGCGTCTAAAAACACACTCTTTTATCTGCATGTAACACTTTCCTTATAGGTTTCCTCATTTTGTTTGTTCTGTAGAAAAATTGGAAAGAGTTGTGGAGGTTGCCTTACACCTAGGTAAAAATTCCAGCAGTTATTATGTCATTTTTTTGTAATTTTTGAGAATCCTACATTAGCTTATAGTTAGATTGCATGTTGTAGTTGTTTGAGACAATAATTGAAGTTGCCTAAAGGGATAAAAGTGGAGAAAATAGGGCTGAAAAATGATGAAAGAAGAGAAGAGAAAAGAAGAGGAGAGAGTGAAGATGATGACATTGTTTTGAAAATTTAAGTTGCATGCAGGGGCAAAACAAGAAGAACAAAAAGTGAAGGGTAAATATGGCATTTATTGCTTGAAGGGTATTTTTGGTATTACTTGAAGTCGATGAGGGTAAAATATGACTTTTAATTAGTTAGGGTATTTTAGTAATTATGGGGGTTAGGTTAGTAAGGATATTATTTTTTATAATTAAGAATAAAGTAGAAAAGAGAATAATGTTGGATTATTAAATGTATTTGGGTTAAAAATTTTGTGTAAATTAGTCTAATAGAATTTTGTAAATTTTAAGTCAGAAGGTCCGATTAAGGAGTAATTTGGATTGTCAATTAGTTGAGTCCGAAATCGAGATAAGAATAACCTTGTACACCGTTTTGTTATTAACAAATTATATTTTGAATTAGTCATTAATTTAATTAATGATTAATAATTAGATAAATGAATTATATTTACTTTAATTATCAAATAATTAATGTAGTATAAGGTGTTTCATTTTTATAATAGGTGTGTTAATTAAATAGAGATAGGTTAATAATATGTTGTGAAGAATTAATGAAAATTGAGAATCGGTAGCTTGCCTAAGATAGGCTACATTCGATGGTCTTTGATTGATAAGTTGTGTCGATAAGAGCGAGTGGTGGCTAGGTATCTGTCTGTGGAGCAGATGCTAGGCCATCCTGAGTCCCGGGGATATCCTATGCCGATGGATAGGTACCAGAGTGGTACCGAGATATCTTGAGTCTTGGGGATATCTTATGTCAATGGCTAGGTAATAGAGTAATACCGTGGTACCAAAAGAGATTAAGGTACCCTGTGTCGATATTTATACATTTAATGACATTTCCACTTGGTGAGAGTTTATGACGAGTTGAGATGAGTCAACAAACCATTGGATGTAAGCCTACTAAGTTAAGCTGGGCCCAAGAAATTTAGTTAAGTATTGGAATAAAGCATAAATGACAGTTATAATTAATATTTATGTAAATCATAATTTGGTAAAATTTTGAGATGTTTATTAACTGTTTGGATTATACTAAGTGTTGTTGCATATATATATATATATATTATATGTATGATTTAATCGGTTGACTAAGTCTTATATACATTTTTTAGTTACTTGATTTTGAGGTATGGTCGGTACCCTTACTAAGTGGCAACTCACCCTTTGCCACTATTTTTTAGGACATCGAGTGATTGCCAATAATCCCAGTGCACGTGATAGATAGAGTGAAGGTGGGGCCAGCATATTACTTTTGTGAAGTTGTTGGAATGTATATATTTTTGAATGTAACAGTTTGGGTAATTGTGTTGTATATAATATTTTGTATTTATCAAACAATCCTCTCTTTTGGAACTAATGAGGAATTTGATGTTTAATGGTATGCTTTGGAAACGATTTGGTTAATTGTGGTTTAAGAATTTTTGGGAGGGTCACATTGGGTGGTATCAGAGCGGGTTTACGTTTCTAGGGACGTATTGAGTAAAAAAAACTAACTAATGATGTGTTCTCTTTTAGGATGGCCACAAAAGATGATAATGTTGGCCCTGAGCCACTTGGGAAATCGAGAACTTTGGTACATGCTATAGATGTGCCGAATCAGGGGGATGCCCAAGAGAATAGGATAGGAGGAGATGTGCCAATCCCACTAAAGATGATGTAGTTCTTTCAGATGATGCAGCAAGCTATTATTGCGGGACCAGCTCGAGGTGATTCTAGGGTGGATCGCAACTATAAGCGGATCCGTAAGATGGGTGCAATAAAGTTTCAAGAAACCACTGATCCTAAGGAGGTTAAGGCATAGTGGGAGCAGACAGAGATAGTTTTAGACCATCTGTAGTGTACCATAGAAAGAAGGTTACAGTATATTGTTTCCTTATTCCAGAGTAACGCACTGACTTGGTGAAAGTCAGTGAAGAGATCTTATGGGACCTGAGAGATGACTTGGTAAGAGTTTCAAAGACAGTTCAGAGATAAATACACTCCGCAGATATATCAGGATCGCAAGAAGATGGAGTTTATGAGTTTGGTTGTATCACCCCCTATATGAATCCTACAACCATCCACACATTAGGCAACCAATTTCCTTTACATACATTCACCACATGCATTTCGATTCAATGCTATACATATACACTTTACAAAACTCCTCAATGGTTAACAATATCATTTAATAGTAGTAAAACATTTTTACATTTACATGGTAATCCAAAAGAAAACATACAATTTCCTTTAACCATTACATATACAATCATCTTTAACTAAAAACGCCTTCCATAAGTACTTTTTCTTCTATCTGTTGGCCTTGGTCCCTGTAGATGTTCCTTGCCCACTGCTATGACTTGAAGCTATATGAATTAACGCCCCTGCTAAGCTTGAAAGCTTAGTAGGGAAACACTTAGTTT
>JANIPN010000003.1:56777155-56788410 GCA_027478595.1 Erythroxylum anguifugum
GCGTGAAGGGATACCGACTTTGGTGTCCAGATGAGAAGAAATTTGTTGTAAGCAGAGATGTGACTTTTGATGAGACTACTATGGTTAATCAGAACAAGCATGAAAGGGAAATTGAAGCGACCAAGACCATGAGTAGTTCAAAGCAGATGGAGTTATTGAAGACCCTAGTTGTTCCAGTAAGGTTTGATGTTACAGACACTAGTCCTCAATTGATTTTGATGATGAAGACGAGGATAATGAAGAGGAAGTATCTACCCAAGAACCACCACAGCAACAAGATTCTACTGGAACCAGAAGATCAAGAAGGGAAATTCGAAAGCCTGCTCGGTTTACTGATGTTGTGGCATATGCACTTCCTGTTATTGAAAATGATATTCCATCCGCCTACAAAGAAGCTGTCAGGAGTTCAGAGAGCATGGAGTGGAAGAAATCTATGGATGAGGAGATGAAATCTCTTCATAAAAATAAGACTTAGAAGCTGGTTCAGTTACCAAAAAGGAAGAAATAAATTAGTTGTAAATAGGTATATGCTAAGAAGATGGAATCTTTGGAAAAAGATAAAGTAAGATTCAAAGCCAGATTGGTAGCTAAAGGCTATGCTCAAAAGGAAGGCATTGACTACAGTGAGGTATTCTCTCCTGTAGTAAAACATTCTTCCATTTGTATTTTGTTGGCTTTGGTTGTACAGTTTGACCTTGAGTTGACTCAACTTGATCTTAAGACGTCGTTCTTATATGGTGATTTAGAGGAAGATATTTTTATGTCTCAGCCATAAGGGTTTACGGTTGTTGGCAAAAAAAAATTGGCTTTGCAAATTGCATAAATCATTGTATGATTTGAAGTAGTCTCCAAGACAATGGTACAAGCGATTTGATAGGTTTATGATCGAGCAGAAGTACACAAGAAGTCATTATGATCATTGTGTATACTTTCGCAAGCTACAAGATGGAACCTTTACTTATCTACTTTTATCTGTTGATGATATGATTATAACATGTAAAAGTAAAGTGGAGATTGAAAGATTGAAGACTCAACTGAGTAATGAATTTGAGATGAAGAACTTAGGAGAAGCTCGGAAGATACTAGGTATGGAAATTAAAAGAGATAGAGCAAAAGGCAAGATTGGTCTATGTTAAAAGTCCTATTTGAAGTATTACAACATTTCGGGATGAATGAAAATTCAAAACCGGTTAGTACACCTCTTGCTTCTCATTTCAAACTTAGTGCTTCTATGTCTCCTAAAACCGATGAGGAGAGTCATTACATGGCTCAAATTCTATATGCATATGATGTTAGTAGTTTGATGTATGCTATGGTGTGTACTAGGCCTAATATTTCACAAGCTATTAGTATTGTCAGTAGATATATGCATAATTCAGGAAAAGGGCATTGGCAAGCTATGAAATGGATTCTAAGATATATTCTGGGTACTGTGGATGTTGGTTTATTATTTCAGCAAAATTAAGTTACTAGTCAATGTGTTGTTGGATATGTAGATTCTGATTACACAGGTAATTTAAACAAGCGTAGGTCGACTACAGGTCTTGTATTCACTCTTACTGGAGGTGAAGTAAGTTGGAGATCAACTTTGCAACCCATAGTTGCTTTATCAACTACTGAGGCAGAATACATGACAGTAATAGAAGCTATTAAAGAAATCATATGGCTTCAAGGGTTGTTTGATGATTTAGGGGTCCATCAGGACCATGTGGATGTTCATTGCAACAATCAGAGTGCTATTTATTTAGCAAAGAATCAAGTTCATCACGTACGCACAAAACACATTGATGTGAGGTTTCATTTTGTTCGTGAAATTATTGATGAGTGTGATATTCTTCTTCAGAAGATTGGGATCGCTGACAATCCTACTGATATGTTGACAAAACCAGTTTCGTTACTCAAGTTTAAGCATTACTTAGACTTGATTGACATTTGTAAAATTTGTTGATTGCCCAGTAAGGAATTGGGAGACGACCATTGGGAATTTCACTTCAAGGATTTGAGCTAAGGTGAAGATTGTTGAGTATTGTCTCAAAGTCAAAAATGGTGGTTTTTGGTGCAACAAGTTGGCTGGCTATATTTTGTAGCTGACCTTCACCCATTAACTTCTTTATAAAAGAGAAGCAACAACAGCGAGAGAGTGAAGTGAGCAGAAAATTTAAAAGAGCTAAGAGGGAGAGAGAGAGAAAAACAGCAAGGAGCATTTGTATTTTTTTTTGTTTTCTCTTCCTAGTAGGAGTGTGTGAGCTTAGGTCAATTTGGGTCTTTTGAAAAATTGAGTGATAAATACTATTGTATGTTCTCATTAATTATATTATCTCCAAACTGGACGTAGGCATTGCCGAACTAGTATAAAAATATTGGTGTTCTTGTTGCTGTTTTATTTTTCACTCCAAATTTATTAACGTTTCCGCACAACACCAAGAACAAAGGACAAACTTCTTAAGCAATTGTTGGATTAATTGTAGGGCCACAGACACAAACAAAAGCACTGCAATTCTTAAGCTCTAGGACTTTACATGGCCAAAGCCTTAAATAAGTGTGGGATCCTCTACTGTCATATGGTTGAACCAGGATGGGTGTCAGATGACGAATTTAAAGACAAACCCGGCAGCATTGTGCTCATGAGAAGAGCTTTCAAAGGCACATTCATAGATGTTGGCTTTTTTATGTGGTGAAGACTTTCTCAATTTTTATTGAATAGAAGCTTGTCTATTTATACAGTTTTTTTCTAACTAAAATTTAAAAATAAGATAACATCTAATCTAAATCAGCATAAAATAAAATCTGAACTTAAAGAAAATATTATGATAATATCTTTGACTGTTTCAAAGTCACATGTTCAACACTCTTCCTTGACTTTGATACTGCAAACTCCATGTTTCTGTTGTTGTTGTTGTTGTCGATCTTGTCGAAACTCTTGTTTTTGTCTCCTCCCAAATTTTTTTTCTTTGTGCATCCTGATTTGAATCATTGTAGGATTTGTTGGCAAATCCAGAACGTCGACGTGTGGTTTTTGATTTGTGGTGTGGGAAAGCGTAGAATGAGTTATGGGTTATAGGTTTGCAGGCTTAGAGGTCCCTTAAGATCAAGAGAGCTCTGATACCAATTGTTGGTTTTTTTTACGTGGATAACACGTTCTCAATTTTTATTGAATAGAAGCTTGTCTATTTATACAGTTTTTTTCTAACTAAAATTTAAAAATAAGATAACATTTAATCTAAATCAGCATAAAATAAAATCTGAACTTAAAGAAAATGTTATGATAATATTTTTGACTGTTTGAAAGTCGCATGTTCAACAATAGATGCTAGAAGCTATGACAGGGAAGATGGCAACATAGCGATTGCAGAGAATCTGGTAGCACTTGGTTGTGATGAGAGAAGTGACCAGAGAAATAAAGGGGGAGAGAATTTCGTAGAATAAAGACAGAATAGTTGTGGGTAAATTGTTATCCTTCCATTCAGTGCTCAAAGCCGTATATAGGCAAATGTTTCTGACAACTCAACAACGCAAAACAATTCTAACCGTTTAACAAGCAGACAAATAAGTAAAAAGACTAAAATGTCCCGTATAATGAATTGACTCATATCAATACCATCTCCTCGAAAAGATACTTGTCCTCAAGGATCAAACTGAGGAAACTGCGTCTGTAGGTCAGAGAAAGGAGCCCAACGTGCATCCTCCGGAAATGTATGGCTCCATTGAAGCAACACTGCAGTAACTGCTCGGTTGTGTTGCTTAACCATTCCGCGGTCAAAGAGTGCAACGGGCGCCTTTGCAATGAGGCCATCATCAGCAAGTATAAGTAAGGAAGGTGAAACAGGGAGAGAACCACTGTGCTGCTTAAGGTGTGGAATCCGTGGGATCCATAAGATGACAACCAAAGGTTGGAGGAATAGATATCAAGTTGGATGCTCCTCTCTATCATATCTGAAACCATCTTGTCGACATTAGCATATGCCATCAGAGTCAGATAAATAGGCAACAGGACATTGAACGGAAGTGCATGTGTGGGGGGACCGTTATTTCTCATTTTTTCAATCAATGATGCAGCCTTCGCGCTCAGTTGAGCACGTACGTATACACGTAGTAAAGCTCCATATATCCTCCTGTCTGTCGAGACAGTAGAAAGTGTCATGAAGCAATTGGTCGCAGCAGATACTCCACGCAAGTTGGCAATAAGGTCTAGTTGAATGGCGGCAGCACTGGGAGACAATCGAAATCTCTCTCGTTTGTGGCGCATCCAGGAAGAAATCATGAGCAACAAACCAAGAGACAGAAATGCAAAAGGGCTGATGTTGTCCCTGATAACCCCAGATTTTGTCAACTCAGCCACCAACTTTTCAAACTCATTCGTCTGCCAAACAGGGAAGCTGTAAGGTGGCAGTGTCACAAGCTAACTTTCATTGGTCAGCAGAAGTCTAGGCGCATGTCCCCTAGATGGAGGTAAGCCAGGAGGTGTGTGAAATACTGCAGAGAACCTCGCAAGCAATGGCGGCAATGCCCAAGGAAAAGAAAGCAATCTGTCAGCTGAATCACTCAGTCCCACTAACTCATCACCCAAATTGGTCATGAACAAAGGACATGCTTGCAAAGAGCAACTAGAGATCTTGGGAATTTGGGTATCAGAATCGTGAGAGATTTCTGCCAGCTTAAGTCCCTGCATTGTATAAGAAACATCTCCCAAGGTGAATGACATAGCTAAAGTAGTGAAATCCCAAGTAATTTTCCCCAAATCCTGTAGCCATTGAATTCCTAAGACTGAATCACAACCCAGTAGAGGGAGAACCCAGAAATCAGCCTTCATGGAGTAGCCTTGACAGTTCCATTCAACTCCCCTACAAATATCGTGTGCCATCATCACATCTCCATTAGCGACAAAGACTTGGACACCGTGAATTTTCTGAGTGGAAAATCCCAATTGCTGGACCAGTGTAGAGTCAAGGAAATTGTGAGTGGAACCTGTGTCAATCAAGAAGATCACATTGTGATTCTGTATCCGGCCCATAACTCTCATTGTCGGAGAACCAGATGTGCCAATTAGAGCATGCAAGGAAATAACATGGTTATTAAATTTGTCAGATGCCGCAGAAGCAGGACTATCCATGGTCTCCATACAATCTAAGAATTCCTCATTCTCGACTATAGAATCAACACGCTCATCTAGAAAAATGTGATACAGCTGAGATCGCACACATTTATGACCCACAGTATACTTCACACCACACCACATGCATAAACCCTTCTTTCTCCTCTCATCACGTTCTTCCCTGGTAGGTGTTTTAGTGGGTGTTCGTGGTGGGTCAGGCTTTTGGTAAGCTAGTGGTTGGGTTTGAGCATAAGGGGGTTGTCTAGGTGAGGCAGGGGAAGTAGGAAATAGGTTCTTTGGGGTGGGCAACAAGGGAGGTAAATCGGTTTTGGGAGGAGGTTGATGTATGGTGGTGCTGAAGGTGGAGTGTGGTGGGTTGCGATAAGGAAAAGTGGATTTATATGGTGTTTGGAATGCAAGAGCCTCAACCTATTTGGCTAAATTATAAGCATGGGTTAATGTTTTTGGGTAAAAGAGACGGACAGGGCTAACCACTTCAGGTTTCAAGTTGCTAGTAAATATGCTAAGGGCATAATCATCAAGGAGTTGTAAGAGATTCAACAAAAGCTCAAACTCATCATAATATTCATCCACAGTAGTTGTATGCTTCAAACTAACTAGCTCAAACATAGGATCTGTAAATTCATTCTCAGAAAAACGAGATCTCATCTCAATTAAGTAGTGATCCCAGTGTACCTCAGGAAGCGAACCTTGGGTTTTCATGAAACGTTGATGCCACTGCAAAGCTTTGCCATCAAGATGCATCATGACGATTCTGACCTTGTCCGTCGCCGGAGTGTGGTCAGCCTCGAAGAACTGTTCGATTTTCAACCACCACCCTTTAAAATCGGTACCGTTAAAACGAGGACACTCCATTTTGGACAACTTAGTCTGGAGACGAGTAGAACCCGGTGAAGTTGGGTCTATCGCAGCTCCTCCGATCACCGATACCCCTGACTGAAAAATCTCATCGGAACGTTTCGATGTTTCCGATGTTGGGTTTTCCTGAGTTTTTTCAAAAGCGTGTCGTATTTTCGCTGCCAAAGCTTCAAACCTAGCTTTAAACTCCATACGAAGCTCCATTTTCAGCTGTTCAGATGTTGAACGGGACTCGATGGCAAGTTTTTCCAGATCCTGCTGAAGCGTAGCGACATCCTTCTGTAATCGTGTTGTGACGCCGTCACCCATGGCCGGAATCGATGGTCTCTGATACCAGTGGTAGCACTTGGTTGTGATGAGAGAAGTGACCAGAGAAATAAAGGGGGAGAGAATTTCGTAGAATAAAGACAGAATAGTTGTGGGTAAATTGTTATCCTTCCATTCAGTGCTCAAAGCCGTATATAGGCAAATGTTTCTGACAACTCAACAACGCAAAACAATTCTAACCGTTTAACAAGCAGACAAATAAGTAAAAAGACTAAAATGTCCCGTATAATGAATTGACTCATATCATAATCGAGCTGATCTTGTAGCTTATGGTCGATTGTTCTTGGCCAATCCTGATTTGCCTAGGAGATTTGAGCTTAATGCTCCTCTGAACAAATGCAACAGAAAACACTATCCTGTTGTTGGCTATACTGACTATCCATTTCTCGAAGAAATTGTGTAGCCGAGGAACCAGAACTTGGAGGATATATTTCCCATAGATCAATAAATGTTGGTAATTTCAATTTTCAGTTTGCAAGACAACTGCCTTCATGAGATGGCAACAGATTCGGGCTCAGTCTAATCCGACTTGAGTTCAGAAAGCGTAGGTCGAATCAGTCGGTCAAAATGATATCATTTTCTTTTAATAATATTATTTATCTCAAAGTTCTATTATGACAGCGACACGATAGAGTTCAGCATGTTGCCAAACGAGTGTTTGATTGGTTGACACAAGTGCTTGCTTGGTACAGAAACAAGAATATGATATAAAAGGCTATGGGATCTGAATTTAGCCATGAAGGTGGGAGAATTCATGTAACATAGGCGAAAGGAGAAGACGGCTACAACGTGGTCCAATTCCTTCTATATTCAATCGTAAGCGCTTATCTTATATTTTTATTGAAGTTGTGGACTTGGTATTCTCCGGAAACGACCAAGAGGAATAGAAGAATGAAAGTAGCAATTTTTATACAGTTCGTCAATTTCTGTATGTTATATTTTCTAATATATTCTAAATACATTCTATTTGCAAGATCATACCAAGCATCACGCATGCACGCATTCTGTGCAATCAACTTAATGTAACTGGGAAAAGATTTACGACACCATGGCACTGTAATTTTTAAAGAGAAGAAAAGAAAATTCCCATTTGTCGGTTTGGGTTGTGCTGGTGCTTTTTTGAGCTTGACTTTGCATAAAATGCCCATTTGTCGGTTAGCACTATGAAAGATGCCTACGTCTTTTATATTGCTTTGGCTTTTCTTTGATTCCATCTTCCATGTTGCTTTTGATAGGAATCGGATTCAATAAGACCTCCTACAGCATTACTTTGCATAGGTATAACCACCACGAGACTTGGGATCTTCATCGCCACACTTTCCTCCCAATTACGTGGTGAGTGTAAAACCAACTCCGGCGGTGAACGAAAGTGATCCTCTTTCCCCATGTGAACCTGTTAATTAACCAGCAAAGAAAATTTGAATCTTTTCTCAATGGGCCAGACCAGAAACAAAAATTGATTCTTTTCTCTCCGTCTGGTTCTATAAATACCCACTTGGGTAGTTAGTGTTTCATTCCACCATTTGTTAGGATTTCGGTTATTTGGTGAGTTGTTTTCTTTGGTTTTTGGTGTTTGTGTTGGAGTTGTGTACGGCAACCAAAGTACAGCAAGGGAAAGAAAATTCCGACAACAGCCAGATCATGTCTGCTCAATCACCCATTATCCCTCTTCTCACACCTTACAAGATAGGAAAGTTCGATCTTTCTCACAGGTGACAATTCCGTGTCGTGTCATTTTCTGTCATGATGTTATTGTGTGGTTTGTTCGAAAAGCTTTTTTTTTTTGGGAAATTGTTCGAAAAGCTTTGTGTTGTTTTATCGATAGTGTTGTCATCTGGATATCTGTTTCGGCTCAAAGTAAACGACTTTCATTTTCTATCCGTTTGTTATTTGTAAAACTAGGGAAGGTTTTAGTATGAAGTGCTTTATCTTGAAAAGAGTATAGCCTTGTAGCCGCATTGCAGTGAATTTGAGTTCCTTGTCTCGGTTTGACCTTTGTTGAAGATTAGATGTTACTCCCCCAAACTGTCTACTCTTTGTAGTATAACAGAAAATCATGGGATTTATCGCTTTTTGGTTGATTTCTTGGGATTTTAGTGGAAACATAAAGGGTGTTTAAACACTTTCTTTGTTTATTTTTGCCCTCTGTTCTGGGTACAATGTGCCAGTTAATCGATAACCCATGATCCCCTGAGAAATAGCAGAAGTATATACTTCCTCTTCTGGGTGGATGCTAACCGTGGAGGATACGTGAGGATGCTATTCTTTCTATTGCATACGTTTATTGTTCTTTACGCTTACTGGAGTAACAATAGAACAGAGGATGCTAGCTGAACTATTTGTCTAATTGTTTCTTTTTTGTTTACTGAATGCCATATGGGAAGATTTGAAATATTGAATCAAGTATAATGGTGTTCGCAGAATTGTTCTAGCACCATTGACCAGACAAAGATCCTACAAAAATGTTCCTCAGCCACATGCCATTTTGTATTACTCCCAAAGAACCACTAAAGGTGGCCTTCTCATAGCTGAAGCAACAGGAGTTTCTGACACTGCTCAAGGGTAATTTTCATTATCCAATTAACAAATCTCCTAATTAATCTTACATTCTTGATAACTCGGTATAAGCCTTTATACTTGAGTTCGTTGGTTTCTACAAATAACTATATATATGATGATATCTTCTGTTTCTTATGCAACGCAAAGGTATCCTGCAAGTCCCGGTATTTGGACAAAAGAGCAAGTTGAAGCATGGAAACCTATTGTAGATGCTGTTCATGCCAAAGGTGGTATATTCTTTTGTCAAATTGGGCATGTTGGAAGGGTTTCAAATGAAGGTAAGTTTTTGATTAACATGCCCCATCGTGGCTTCTCATCAATGAACAGATTACTGGTGCAAATGTTTCTTGATATTTTTTCACTAACATAATTCACGGGAAATCGAAAAGGAAAATGAAACGTGAATGCTTAAAGCTTATATTGCTTGAATCAAAAAATGTTTGAGTGGAAGCATGTTCTATGAGTTTTAGAATTCTGGCATATAAAGATTCAAGATCATGGATGATCATATTACCGCTGTAATACATACATATAGCCACTCGAACATAAAAGGCTTAGTTCCCAGTGCAAACCGAGTAGTGAGTTCTTAGGCTTCTCTTTCAATGTGTGACTTCAATAGGGACTTTTGCAGGTTTCCAACCAAATGGGCAGGCTCCAATCTCTAGTACAGACAAGCCACTGGCCCCTCTAGTTCGAGCAAGTGGCATCGCAGTTGCAGACTTCACACCTCCAAGGCGACTGAGAACAGATGAAATCCCTTCAGTAATCAATGACTTCAGAACTGCTGCAAGGCATGCAATTGAGGCTGGTAAGGCTTATATAGTAAAACAGGGGAATACACTCAAGCATTATCCTTTTTGAGTTGTTACATAAATAATGCCTAAACATTCAAGCACTAACTTGTGAGTTGTTAAATAATAAAGCCTAAACATGGTCCTAAAAGGTCTTGTGATTGGTCATTTCGCTATAGGCTTTGATGGAGTTGAGATTCATGGTGCCCATGGCTTCCTGATTGACCAGTTTTTGAAAGATCAAATCAATGACCGAACTGATCAATACGGTGGATCTCTAGAGAACCGCTGCAGGTTTGCCTTGGAAGTAGTTGAAGCTGTGGTTGACGAGATAGGAGCAGATAAAGTTGGAATAAGGCTATCTCCCTTTGCCAACTACATGGAATCAGGGGACTCAAATCCTGAAGCTCTAGGACTTTACATGGCCAAAGCTTTGAACAAGTATGGGATTCTCTACTGCCACATGGTTGAGCCAAGAATGATAACTGTTGGAGAAAAGAAAGAAAGCCCTCACAGTCTTGTGCCCATGAGGAAGGCTTTCAATGGGACCTTCATAGTTGCAGGGGGTTACGACAAGGAAGATGGCAACAAAGCTGTTGCTGATAATCGAGCTGATCTCGTAGCTTACGGTCGTTGGTTCTTGGCCAATCCTGACTTGCCACGAAGATATGAGCTTAATGCTCCTCTGAACAAATACAATAGAGAAACATTCTACCTTCCTGATCCTGTTGTAGGTTATACTGATTATCCATTTCTTGAAAAAACTGATTAGGTTCCTAGCAAGAACCTTATTCAGTTCTATATTATTATATACTTGGCATAATTTTTTGCATTGTGAAAGTCAAGGACATGCACCAAGAAATGTTCCAAGATACAAAATAAAATGTTTCTACTAATTGCAATTGTTAATTTATTTAAGATATAATTATAAAAAATGTCATTAATGATTGCAATTAACACATGATTTGGGGAAAATACAAGAAATACCGACTATATTTTTTTAGTGAACAACAACAACAATAACTCCAAGCTCCTCGCTTTGTAAGGGTTGAGAGAAGGATATCAATTATATGTAGTCTTCTTTTTGTATTTTTATAAAGAAGGTATTTCTGTGACTCAAATATGTAACCTTTTGATCTGCGAAGAGTGAACTCCAAAAATTACAAGAAGTGCCAACTACATTTTTAGTTAAAATATATAAATCACTAGTAGTAATATTTTTACTATATGCGGTAAAGAAAACATTTTATAAGACAAAAGAAACATGTCCCTGCAACAGAGACTGGTTTTATTCTCCCTGGTTACTATGCTGTACTTTCAATCCTAAATCACCAACTAACAACAAGGAACAGTCTTCTCAAGCAATTATTGGATTAATTGTAGGGCCACATACACAAACAAAATTACTGCACTTCTCCCTCAATCACTTTATGATATTCTTTTGGAAGCAAGATCACACAACCGAAGCAAGCAAGAGGATTCCAACAACAACGAGCTAAGGCCATCTCCAACCTTTGCACCAAATTTTTACACCAAATTTGGTGTAAAATGGAATATTCCTAGAATCTTTTTACACCAAATTTTTAGTTACTCCAACCATTCTACAC
>JANIPN010000003.1:56840653-56851204 GCA_027478595.1 Erythroxylum anguifugum
CTTTTGATTCCCTTTTTCTTCCTCTTTTTTTTCTATTATCCATAAAAATCCCAAAATTTCCTAAATTCATCAAAATTAAAAAATATCACAATTCCACTAACCCAACAAATTTTCCAATATAAAAACGTTCATAATTCTCAAAAATTCACAAATCAATCTAATTTATACTCGGAACTATTCATGAATGCATGTACAATTAATTTCATGTACAGAAAAATTCACTATTCATGTGTATGTATATGTCATATTATGCATGAGCATGAAATGCTTTTCTAAGCTCTCTTTGGTTACTCATTTACAATTCTAACCTTCCTGTAGGTAGGGGATGTTACATTATCAGCCGTTACCCAACTTCTTCCCTCTCCTTTGATAAGTTCACCCACAAAAGCATCCTTATTACTCTAGGCCTTCACATAGCTAAAGCACTGAATCAGTATGATATTGTCCACTGCCACATGGTTGAACCAAGAATGATAAAAGTGACAGAAAAGAGTCTTCATAGTCTTCTACCTATGAGAAAGGCATTGAGGCACATTTATAATTGTAGGAGGCTATGACAAGGAAGATGGCAACGAAGCTGTTATAGAAAATCGAGCTAATTTATAGCCATTGGTCGTTTGTTCTTGGCCAATCTTGATTTGCCTAGGAGATTTCAACTTGATGCTCCTTTGAACAAATGCAACAGAGAAACTTTTTATATTCCTGATCCTGTTGTAGGCTATACTGATTATCCATTTCTTGAAGAAACTGGATATATATAGGTTTCTAATTTATATCTTTCAAGCTTTCTTCACATTTTATCCCTATATTTAACAGTAGAGACCAATGTTTTCAGATCCGTACCGTACCAACTGGTACCAACCGGATAACAGACGGCGAAACCTAACCTCAGAATCGGCTAAAAATACCAGCCGGTACTGGGGTTTTCCGTTGGGTACCGGCCGGTACCTAACATACTGGAAAATACAGGCCAGATCCGAAAAAAATTGGAAAGTTTGAGGACCTTTTTGCAAATTTGAAAAAATTTTTACCCTAAAAACCTAACCCCTCCCCCCCCCCTGACCCCGACTGCTGTCTCTCAAGTCTCACCCTCTCTCTCTCACTCTCTCGTAGTCTCTCTTGCTCTCACCTCTCTCTCACCGCCACCTGGGTCGTCTCATCACCGTCGTCGCTTTCTCTCTTCTCCGGCTGTCTCCTCCGACCCTCCCCAGTGCTTGTATCACTCTCCTCCTCGCCTCATCCTCGTTGAAGTCGCAATCAGGGTTTGTGTTTAGCATCCCCCGAAGATCCACCACACCACCACAGCACCACAAGGTCCACAACACGTCATCATCGCACCACCGCACCATTGAGTCACCGACCCCCCAACGCGTCTGTGAAGGTGGACAACCTGAAAACTCGAAGCTACAATCCGAAGACCCGATAATTTCAAAAAAAATTTAGGGTTTGTTGATTATGTTTATGTTCGTTTTTGTTTGTTTCCAAAAATTGCTGGTAATTTTGTTTATATTATGGATTGGATTGGATTTGGATTTGTGTTGATGAATTTGAGAGTTGGCTTGGCTGTCAGTGGGTGGAGGTTGAAGTTGCTGTCACGGTTTTAGATTAATGATTGTTTTGTTTTGGAATTGTTTTGGAATGAAATTGCTTACAGTATTGGATATTGGATTTGCATGTATGTGAAGTGAATTGGTTTGAAGTTGAAGTTGAAATTGTTGGATTGAATACTGTGAGGTTTTGTTAT
The DNA here is from genome assembly GCA_027478595.1 of Erythroxylum anguifugum. Lineage (NCBI taxonomy): Eukaryota > Viridiplantae > Streptophyta > Magnoliopsida > Malpighiales > Erythroxylaceae > Erythroxylum > Erythroxylum anguifugum. The sequence goes on from JANIPN010000003.1 coordinate 56,842,398, forward strand.
GTTGTTCTAAATTTCTGATATGAAAATTAGAATTGGAATTGAAAATGAAATTGTAAAATAAGATTAGCATGTAATTATGTATTAAGCACGGCTGATTATTAAATTAAAAGTTGATAATTAATATTTAAACCTAAATGTAAAATTAATAATCAAATGTAAAATTAAAAATCAAATGTAAAATTGATAATCAAATTTAAAATTGATAATCAAATTCAAATGTGAAATTATAAAATTTATAATCAAATTTTGTAAAATTGTAAAAACTTAAATCATTAATTGATACATTGTTAATATTTGTGAAATGGTAATTTATTTTTTAATATTTGGTATTAAATTTACTCATTTAGGGAAAAAAATGGTTTGAGCATAAAAAAGTGATGTAATGAATGCATCCGAAAAGAAGTGATGATAATTGTCTTTATTTATATTAATTGTAGTTATCATTTATGTGAAATATTTAAAAATTATTATTATTTCATATTAATTGTCACTATTATTTATTATTAAGATTTTTGAAAACACGATGAATGTAAACAATAAACTAGTAAAGTAAACAGTACAATTGTACAATATACCAATTAACTATTTTGCAAACTTAAAAAATTTTAAGAACTATTTCATAAATTTAAAAAAATACCCGAAGAATTCAATCCGGTATCAATACAATACTGTTCCAAAATTCAATCCAGTACTGAGCCTGGTATGATATTCATAACATAGGTAGAGACTCCTAAAATTCTGTGTTTCCTCGTCAGTTATGATTGAAACTCATGTCAAAGCATGAGTCAGTCCAAAATAGGTAGCACTTGTATGATGCTGGCATGTTGAGACATTAAGACACTAGTGGAGATCTAAAAGTAGAAAATGATACTTCATCCATCAATTTAATGCATATAAGAACAGATTTACAAAAATTGGAAATTCACATGACATCACATCATTCACCACCTGCTAACTTGTTCATCAATATCCATAAATTCGCCAGTTGCCCTGACAGAACATAATGCAACAGCTCATTAGCTTTTGTTCTTGCAATGTCAAATACCAAAAGAATAGAAAACAGTCACACCTACAATCAATTTGGCAAGACAGAAATAAGATCTCCAGACACCCAAAATAAAAATAAAAATAGAACATGTAATTACAAAACATCATTCTCACTTCTGTTAGAACCACCAGAACAGTGCATACCTATTGTATGACAAGAATGCATCACCTATATTTCCAGCTATCTTGTTTCGTACCTTCCGTACACAAACCTGTTAAAACAAAAGGTTGAATTAAGATTTGTATCATGAGTAATTATTTTCCTCTCATTTTCCCTTTTCTTTTTTACATTTTCTTGACATGTAGCATGCAGAAAGAGCTTGAAGAGGGCGGTGCCCATCTTTGCCCATGCGCAAAAGCTTTCAAGCCAGTTTCCTTAGGAAGTGTTTGATTTCTAAAATCTGCCAAGAGGAACAAGCTACACATATATATTGAGTTATACACATGAACAAGAACATGCCCAAAAGCCTTTGTAACCCACCTGTACACGATCGATAGGCCCAGCATCAGGATCTCTGTTTCGATGAATAACAATACCATTGTCGCACTTGTTGATGAAATGTGCACTACCGCTTATGTCATACAAATTAGGAGGAGCCCCAACCCAATTATGCAACTGTAGACCAACAAATAGAAATTGCAGGTCAGTGAAGGCAAATGCTGGTCACCGGAGGAGAAACAAAATCAAGAAACTTCGAGTTCAGCCAACCTGTCTTGGATGAGCTACAAACCAAATATGACAAGAATGGTGCTGAGCAAATCGTTTGATTAGTGTAAGCATCTGACTTACATACTCTGTTTCAGTCCTGTCTTAAAACAAAATGTCATGTCAAGAAGGTATGCAGATATTCAATTTCCAACCCAAAGAATGAAGGTATGCAGATATTCAATTTCCAACCCAAAGAATGCAGGTGAAAAAATTTCCAGCACCAATCACTATAGTTTCTTTTTGATGATTAGAAGGAACTCATTCCAACAATTAAATTGTTGGCATAGATTCATTTCCAATAAAGTGACCAAAATTGAGAAACATGTAAAAAGAATAATTTATTTTCAGCATTTTCCTGCATTCTGCTGAATTCTGTATCCAATTAATAAGATCAAGTTTTCAATAAACAGGTGGTAAGAATGACAGGAAGAAAGCATTTGTTAAATGCTGAGGATAAAACCAACTGAAATTCATTAATCAGGGAAAAACAAGGAAATGACGTACATAAAAAGAAGTTAATTGGAGATTATTAGAAAAACTGCAAAACATCAAGCAATAAAACTGGAAGTGAAGTAAGTATTCAGGTCACAAATGCAATCTTCCCTATATTTCAAAAGTGATTATCTTAATGTAAACACAACCGCCGACTTCAAATACTTAAAAGGAATACAAATCGTTTAAATTTCTACACTTAAGTTACACCATGTGTATGACAGACAAATGATGCAATTTTACTGAGAACAGTGAACAGCAGTAAGAGACAAAAATGAACTTTCCAAATGCATTAAATAAATCTGACAGATAAGACTAAAACAAATCCAATTGCATAACTACTTTCAAATAAAAGATGCCCCATCCAGCAAAAGCATATAGAAGCAAAGAATTCAACTAAGTAGAGTGCATCTTCAAAAAAGAAACGGCACAACTGCTTGTTACAAGATCATAACAAATAATTTCTCAGCAATTTAAATGCCTTCAGAAAATTGGAAGAATTTCATCCAAAAACTCAGTTTTATCAAGGACAAGAATGGTTTTAAACCTCAAAGTTAATGAGGAAGATTATCCCTTGCCAACAACAGAGGAACCAACAGAACATTCAATGACCAAGAGTTCATAATGAGTGATAGCACCCATGCAGGGGCGGATCCAGGAAGTTTTTTCAGTGGGGGCAAACAAAATTTTCAGTGGGGGCAAAGCTTCAAAATAAAATTTTGTGGGGGCAAAAACTAAAAAAAAAAATTTACATGAAAATTTTAGAAAAAATTTTTGGGGCAGTGGGCCCCCCTGTATCCGCCCCTGCACCCATGACAATAGAAAGAATCAGGATGACTAAGCAAGCAATATCTAACAGCAAACAGATGTTAGAACTTACCAGCGTAGCTTATATTTATATGACATACTATATATATATTTATATAGAGGGAGTATGTCAAAACATCACATCAAAAATCAAAACCTTACATGTGATGATGACGTTGATGATCAAGCTCATTGTAAGGGTCAATCACAAGTCCCCGCACCCCATACCTTAACACCGCTATTCTTGCAAGATTAAGGACCCATTTTACACTTGGAAGTTGATCATCTTCACACCTACACACGTAAAGGAACAAAAAAAAAATACATTAATGCACTCACAGAAGATCAGAGACACATCATCAGCACTCGATCAGACTGAACATTTTAAAACTTGAATTGAACAAAATCATTTCTGGTTCCCTAAATAACCAAAATGGAAAACTTTGATGCTCATCCAGCAGGGCTTCAATTAATTTGTTGGACTACAACTCTTTCTTCAGTTTCATTGTGCTGATTTAGCATAATTGTTACCAGTTTGTTGAAGAAATTCTAGTTTCCTCTTTTACAGATTTTTCTTTAATACTAAACAAGTTGAAATGTCCTTGGTTTGTTCGAGGGATTTCAGTTTTCTCTTTCAGGTTTCTTACTGCTACTGAATGGGTGGGATGTCATCAGTTTGATGAAGATAATATAATTGACGGGAAGCTTTTAGATTTGTTCAAAAAGCTACAAACGAGCCTAAGATAAAAATTATTGGTACCGAGTTGAACAATTAGGATATTAATGCTCAAAACTTAAAGATTATCCCTATATTATATGTCTATACAGACCTACTATTTATCCTACATCAGAATAGTACAAATAGTTTTATTACCCTGATATTTTAAAAGACAAGCTGACTCCTAATTAGAATTGACCATTCAACTGAGTCTTGCTTTTTTGAGGAAACGAAAAAATTAGAATAACGGAAAGATTGGGAGTGGCATCCAGAATTTGGAATATGAAACATTTTTAACACAATTTTAACAAAATGCCTGATTTTTTTATACGATTTACCCTATTTTTAATGCTCTTATGGGCACTGTTTACAAGTAAAAGACGGACCACTTGGATTAAAATCAAAGATGCTACAATATCAAATGCCCCTTACAAGAAATACTACAACTAAAAATTAAATCATCGGGAGAAAGTTCATATAACCATCCAACTTTTACTCGGAAATAGAGCATAGGCCCTTGCATTCTAAAGTGTTCAGTTAGCACCCATAATCTTATAAATTGGAACGATAACCTTATTTAGACGAACCATTAATGGAAGTTGTTAAATTTGAATAATGTGGTGTAAGATTTTTATTCAAATACAGTATAAGGGCTACTTTATATCATTTCCACTTTATCTTAAACCATAAGAACTAGCTGAAGTGTATCAGGGAAATTCTAGAGTACAGCTCACCTTATGAGATAAAATGTATTGTTCAACCATTGTTTCCCCTGTTCTAACTCCTCAGTCTTCATTCGTTCAATTGATCCTCCATAGCTATGAATGGCAAGGAGAGTAACAACAAAATTAATAACAGTGGTACAATTTGGGAAAAGAATCACATAAGAATTAGAAAAAATGACAATCCAAAGGATCAAGAAGAGAAAATAACTCTGAACCCACCCTGCATCAAAGAATGGCTTCTTAATGTGTTTCTCCAAAAGTTTCCGTGCATGATCTCGAACCTATAATGTAGGCAAATGATGTAGAATACACACAAATATTGGTCAAATTAGAAATATCAAGGTTGTAAAGGTTTTACAACTGTTGAATAATTTTTGCATCCACAAGACCTTATTCTCCAAAAGGCAAAACCAGGTTTAAAGGCCGACCTTATTCTCCATAGAGCAAAGTGCAAACTTCCAACCAACAGTTCTGTTCAGATTAACTAAGAGAGCATCAATCCATTCACTTTTGCCTGAATTTGGAACACCAGTTACGATAGTTAACTCTCCTGGTACAACCTGACCACCAACAGAACATAAATCCAAGAACTATGAATACCCTTTAAAACCAGGCCACATGCACAGGGAGAGGGGGAAAACAAATATAGAAGAATAGAACATTTGATAATGGAATGCCATCAGGCATAACTGAGTTTTTCAATTAGAAGCAAACTCTGATATACAAGATGGTTGAAGATTATGTTTCGGAACAATTGCAGGGTTCATTCTTATCCATTGGTTTATAGTTCAGCTTCCCATAAGAAAATACTGGTCTAAGATTACTACATTCTCTCCTGAGAATTTGATAGAAAGAAGGAAGCAAGAGACATTTTGAAAAGTAGGATTACGTATCTTCATGCATAAAGACAAATAAAAAGACATGAGTCAACCAAAAGATACTAAACAACATAAAGATCACACAGAAACAGAAGCTAAAGCCAACAGGCCATGGTATACCAAGGTGGTTGCCAAGCTAAAAGATTATAGAACATGATGAGTAATTAGGTCCATGTACAATTCTGAAGACAAGAATTCACCTACAAAAGCCACCTTTAATGGAAATCTTCCTTTCTTCCCCATTATAAAAACTATCGTCTCTTATAGATGGGCTCATACCCCCCTAACAGTTGTTTCAGAAATCACACATCCTCAAGTACAGCTATTAATGAAGTAAGAAAATAGGGAAAGCACCTATCACTTGTCAAAAATCTTGAACCACAGAATTAACATCACTGCCTTCACTCAAAAAAGCTTATTACAATCACAAGATAAACACAATATATATGCATAAGGCCTTCTCCAAACATACAAAACTCAATCATAAAATCAATACATCGCCAGATTCATTTAGACTAGAACTGCCACTCCAGCAAAAAATATTTGTTTACTACATCCAGTTTTGTTGAGCCAAGATCTCATGTAAGGTACTGCAAATTCATAGACGGTACCAATAATGGGTTTCTTACCTACTAGGGAGGAACAGAGAAAAGGTTCATAAAGAAGAAGCAAATAAAGCTTACATTGTATAACTCATTTAGCGCCCTCCATCCTGTTGATACACCAGATAGATATCCAAGGGACTGATTGTAAAATGCATCAATTTCATCAAAGTAATCTCTAAAGTTGAAGAGTCCACGTATTGGAAATAACTCAGCATTTTCGACTACTTCCTTGAGTGCATCAGAGCCCATATACATCAAAACCTGATGATGTTATGGCAAATTCTATTTAGATCAAAACCTGATGATGTTATAGCAAATTCTATTTAGACATCTTTCTTGATTTGTCAGATTATCACTGGCCATCATGGAATCCAAATGTCTAGGGATTTCAATCATCATTAACTTAATGCACAGATATGTCAGCTAATCATGTCTAACCTCATTTGCATCCTTGAAATGTGAATTTTCATTCTTTTTTGGCCATTTAACTCGCCAGCATCTGCATCCCAAAGTGAAACAGAGAATTTACATCAAGAAATTTATAAATAATTTTCTATCATGAAAAGGGACGATTTTCAGGCAGAATTGCAGACCTTTCTTTTCCAATTCGACGTGCAAGTTCTTCGGATAATGCTTGACCAGGCGGATCTCCATCAGTAGCAAGTATTATTCGAGATGCCTACAGAATAGATGTTTAAAGATCAAAGACAATTGTACAAGGTAATGAGTTAAACGGCTAGAATAGATGTTAAACGGCTAGAATAGATGTTAAACGGCTCCTTCTACATCTACTAACCTTGTTCAAGTACTCTTTGCAGTTCCAAAGATACTGATACTTGGTGTCCTGGCTTAACAATGAACATGGATGAAAGAAAAAAAATCAAGTCCATAATAACAGTGTAAACAAGCCACAGACTACTATAATGAATAGCGTGAGAAAATTATGCTTGCGATTAATTTACAAAAACTGAACTAGAATATGCGATGCCTTGGGACTTCATTAACAATAACAATTTTTAGTCATTGATAGCCCAGAACTTTTTATAGTTCTTATTGTTGAAGCACAAAAATATTTGATGTTTTTAGTTTCAATAAAAACCCATGTCACAAAATCCTGACCTACATAAGACTGTGCATGCAACTAGAGAAGTCATAACAATCCTGCCCTGCTTAAAGAATTTAAAAGACTCCTGACTGGCATCATTGAACACCATGTGAAGAGCATTTTAATAGGTGCTCCCAATACAAACAAAAAATGAAAAATATTCTTAATGAATAAAGGTGATTTATGAGTGTGTTTGTCTACATGAAAGCACAGAGAAACTACAAGATGAGACATCAAACATCTCCAAAGAGTAACATCTCAAACAAAAATTTAAAAGGTCTAGCACTCATTCGTTTCGTATTTATTCACATTACAAAAGAAATATTTACTTGATTTAGGTAGGTGGCCTACATACACAATGCTATTGGCATACATGTATAAGCGTGATGCAAATACACTTTGTCTTTACACGACAATTTACAACTTCTTATCCAATAAAAGAAAACAGTTTTTTTTATAACTGCAGTCCGCATCAATTAAGGTATACCACTGAACAAATCCAGAACTTGGAAATTAACACAGACCTGATCCACAGGTGGCAATTCCTTTGGAGAAACTGATGGAGGCGCACCATCAGGGACACTCACACAATTATGAAACCCAGCCTCTTCCATTGCAAGTTTATCAAATTCACCTTCAACCTATGCAGACAAACATAATAATTAGCATAACTTTATACTCATGAATAAGCATTTTCTCATAGACAGGTACTCAGGCGTACTATTATTATATCCTCAGCTCCCTTTATGTCATCAAGCCCATAAAAAACTTTTTCAGCATCCTTTTCCTGAAACAAATGCACAATAACTAAAGGATTAAAAAGCAGAACTACAGCATCATTCTTCAGACAATTTTTAAAAAGAGAAGTTATGTATATGCTGTGATATGTGTTTGTTGAATAGAACAATGTGAAAAAATCAGGGCAATCTTAGTTCCCAGTTAAGATATATTGTGAAATATTAGAAGAGAAGAGATAATTTCATTCTCTTATTTTGTAGGTTACAGCTATAGTCAATATATATACAATTGTCTATACCAAATAAAGTATCAGATTTCCTAAGATACATGGAAATCTGTATCTAATCCTAATCCCTAGAAATCAGGGGTTTATATGATTTCTATAGCTATACAATCTTCTAGATAATACTACATGATTCTACATAATCCAACACTCCCCCTCAAGCTGGTGAGTGGATATTTTCCATTCCTAGCTTGCCAATAATATCTTGAAACACTGTGCTTGCTAGTCCTTTTGTAAGAACATCTGCCAACTGATCCTTGGTTGACACAAATGGAGTGCATATTAAGCCACTGTCCAGTTTTTCCTTGATGAAATGCCTATCAACTTTAATATGCTTTGTACGATCATGTTGTACTGGGTTATGTACAATGCTGATGGCTGATTTGTTATCACAGTACAACCTCATAGGTCCTTCCCATTTTATTATCAAATCATCAAGAATTATCTACTGCCAAAGTAATTCACATATTCCCAATGCCATAGATATAAAATCAGATTCTGCACTTGATCTTGCCACTACATTCTGCTTCATACTCCTCCATGTTACAAGGTTACCACCTAGGAGTATACAATAACCAGATGTTGATCTTCTATCAACCAAAGAACCTGCATAATCTGCATCTGTATAAGCTTCTAATGTCAAACCTGTGACTGTTTGTTTCTTAAACAGAATTCCTCTTCCTGGGCTACCTTTCAAGTA